>RJVU01022182.1:1723331-1767353 GCA_003731715.1 Anabarilius grahami
TGATTAGATGAAATAAAAATGAAATGATAGCCTATATCTTTGTAACATGCTATAATCACAACGATCATTATCATTGCAAAAAAGTCCAAATTAAAGCCTGAAAACAGTATAAAGCATATGACAATAACCACAATTGACTTCAATTACAAAGCTTGTCAGTTTAATTTCAGATTCTTAGTTTGGCACTTTTGTGGAAGCGTCTTGGCCCAGCCTGATGAGCTATTGCCAAGAATTTTAACAAGGCTGAAGCCAAGTCGTACGTGAAAATACATGCTTCATGTTGATAAAAATGAGAGCGGTTTAGCTGTTTGTGTTGATGTTGTAATGAGCAGTGTCTGTGAAGTTGTGCTTAAAACGCGGGGAACGCTGTCCCTCGGTTGCTAAGGTGAGCAGTTATCTGTGGTCTGTGTGTTTGTTTTCAACACTCTTTTGCCACTTGAGAATGCGGTGTTCAGCATTGTCTTTTCAGCAATCGTAAATCTTTAGCATAATCTCCCGTCAAAACATGGAAGATAACAGATAATCATCTCTCTTTCGACTGGGGAAGCCTGGGGGTTTGCAGGGTGGCCAGTCGACGAGACTACATGCTGGCTGCCACACGTACACACAAGAACAGACACAGTCTGGTGGAAAATCGCAATAATACTATATGTAAAAGAATAATTTTGGATAAAGTAGTTAATGTATTCAATAGTAGGCAAGCATTACTATTATTATTAAACTTTAGGTACACTCTTAAAAAAAGGTCCTCTATGGTTCTGTAAAGAACCTTTCCATCGCACAAAAAGTTCTTTGCAGTGGAAAAAGGCTCTTCGGGTTATTCAAAAGTTCTTCACACTAAGAAAAATGGTTCTTTTAAGAACTGATCAGTTTTCAAAAATGGTTCTTCCATGGCATTTCTGCGAAACCCCCCTTTTTGGAACCTTTATTTTTAAGAGTGTATATATATATATCTTTTTGCCAATGAGTGTATATATATGGAATCTGAGCTAAAGAAGCTGATTTTATGATAATATGGAAGTCTGATTTAAAATGAACCATCTGAACGAACTGATTCACATAAAATGAATTGGACTTGGCATTGCTACAATGATGATGAAACATTTATTTTAACTGGTTCGTTTACATGAACTATCCAAAGAACAAAGATGTGAACAAAACAATCCACTAAATTTGTGTATATGTGACCCTGGACAACAAAACCAGTCATAAGACGCACAGATATACTTATAGCAATAGCCAACAATACATTGTATGGATCAAAATTATCAGTTTTTCTTTAATGCCAAAAATCATTAGGATATTAAGTAAAGATCATGTTCCATGAAGATATTTTGTAAATTTCCTAACGTAAATATATCAAATTTATTTTTGTGAGTGGATATAGTTTGCTAAGGACTTCATTTGGACAACTTTAAAGGCGATTCTCTCAATATTTAGATTTTTTTGCACCCTCAGATTCCAGATATTCAAATAGTTGTATCTTGGCCAAGTATTGTCCTATCCAAACAAACCATACATCAATGGAAAGCTTATTTATTCACTTAGTGTATAAGTCTCAATTTTAAAAAATTGACCCTTATGACTTTGTGATCCAGGGTCACATATATATATTTATAAGTATTAACCTTTGAAAAAAAATCATTGATAATTTTGAGCATGTACTCTTTTGACCACCTAGAACTATCTAACAATGTTTTAGCAAACACAAACAACACCTTTTTAACCAAGGTGTTAAACCTTTGAACTGGTTACTTAAAGGGTTAGTTCACCCAAAAATAACCCTCACCCTCATGTCGTTCTACACCCGTAAGACCTTCGTTCATCTTCGGAACACAAATTAAGAGATTGTTGATGAAATCCGATGGCTCAGTGAGGCCTCTATTGAGAGCAAAGCCATTGAAACAGTCAAGATCCATAAAGGTACTAAAACATATTTGAAACAGTTCATGTGAGTACAGTGGTTCTATCTTAATATTATAAAGCGACAAGAATACTTTTTGTGTGCCAAAAAAAAATAAAAATAACGACTTTTCAACAACATCCAGTGATGGGCGGTTTCAAAACACTTTTTCATTAAGCTTCTGAGCTTTATGAAACTTTTGTTTCGAATTAGTGATTCGGATCTCCTATCAAACAGCTAAACTGCTGAAATTATGTGACTTTGATGCTCCTATCCACTGATTCGATTCATATAGCTCCGAAGCAGTGTTTTGAAATCGGCCCATCACTATATATTGTTGAAAAGTCGTTATTTTGTTTTTTTCTGCGCTCAAAACGTATTCTTGTCACTTTTATAATATTAAGATATAACCACTGAACTCACATGAACTGTTTCAAATATGTTTTTAGTAGCTTTATGGATCTTGAGAGTTTCAATGGCTTTGCTCTCAATAGAGGCCTCACTGAGCCATCGGATTTAATCAACAATATCGTAATTTGTGTTCCGAAGATGAACGAAGGTCTTACGGATGTAGAACGACATGAGGGTGAGTAATAAATGACATTATTCATTTTTGGGTGAACTAACCCTTTAAACCATCTGATTGAACATTTAAGTAATATGAATCAGGCTTTCCAACACTCATGAATTAAAAATATGACTTGTGGCTTTTGAACTTTTAAAAAATGTCTGATTATTTGTCCTATTAGTCGTTTAGTTTATTCACACGTGTGGTTGGATGATAAAATGTGTGCTTTGGAAACCTTGGTGAATCATGGTGCTAAAAGTTCATCAGTAGACAGGGACAGAATGGGGCATTACGGTAATCAGACACACACTTACGCAGAGTTCAGCAGTTCACACTTGGTAAAGCATAAAGAGGGGGCGTTCAGGTAGATGACAACAGCGACAGATGGAGTGAATGATGAGCGGGAGAGAGACAGAAGAGGAGGAGTTGAAGGGGCTTCTGGGATTTTTAGGGAGGGAAAGAACATGTCTTTAGTGGGTATGAGGGGTGATTTGAAGGCCAGAGAGGGAAAGGTGTGTGCATATGTGTGACCATAAACACAGATCCTCTTTCAAACAAATCAAAGCTTCTGAATGGACGAGCAGTCAACAACATACACAAATAACAGTGACAGTCTGGCGGTGAAACTGGAATTGATGTTTTAAAATGCATTGTTTGGAATCTACTTTGAAACAGTAACCTCTGTGATACAAGCTGCTCAAAAACTACCCTTCATGTTAACTGTCTTACTAACTACTAACAAAAAGTATATGTATGTATGTACACTAAAAAATTCTGGGTTAAAAACAACCCAAGTTGGACAAACCCAGCGATCGGGTTGTTTTAACCCACCGGTTGGGTTAAATGTTTGCCCAACATGCTGGGCAATTTTATTTAATCCAACTATTGTTTAAAAATGACTATCTGGCTGGCTTAAAATGAACCCAAAATAGGTTGGAAATTAAAAATCATAAACATAATTACTAGAGGCAACAATAATAATCAAAAGGTAAACATTTATTAATAAGCAATTTAAGTTGAATTATTATTCATTAAACTTTTTAATAAATGTACATTTATTAAACATTAATAAATGTTAAATTCCAATGTATTTTGGGTTAATTTTAAGCAAGCAATACAGTAATTTTTAAACAGTAGTTGAGTTAAATAAAACTACCCAGCAGGTTGAGCAAACATTTAACCCAACTGCTGGGTTAAAACAACCCAGTTGCTGGGTTTGTCCATTTTTAACCCAAATTAACTACATTTTTAAAAGAAAAATATCTTTAAAATGAATACATTTGTTGTGAAAAGTTTATTTTAAACTTTCACTTACAAGAACCATCCATTGGAATAATCCTATTCAATAAAATTAGTCAGACTTCCACTCTACCGATACATTACTTGGAAATCTAGGTGAAATGTTATATATAAAATATATACTTTTAAAATGTAACCAGTCCCTCCCCCTCCAAAATTCCCACCCTTTGTGAAATAATCATAAAAGTGGTATGATAAACTGACTTTTTTATTTATTTATAGCCCTTTAGTCTTTAATTTCACAGGACAATAGATACCGAAACACTCCACATCTTTTTTCAACGAAAGTTACCATTACCACAATGAAATGGGATGAATGGTGCTTGACGTATGTGTTTGTGTTTTCAGAGCAGTCATCCTAACGGACACAAGACTTTTGGATGCCAAAGGCAAAACTGTCTTTTCAGTGAAAATCACCTTATTTGCATGAACCTGTCAAGCTTCTCTTCTCTTCTCTTCTCTTCTCTTCTCTTCTCTTCTCTTCTCTTCTCTTCTCTTCTCTTCTCTTCTCAAATCTTCTCAAATCTTCTCAAATCTTCTCTTCTCAAATCTTCTTAAATCTTCTCTAAATTGATTTTTCATTAAATTAAGACCAAACTGCCCTCCACATTCATTTTATAAGGGGAAATGCATAATTTCTGCACCACTATAGTGTCACCTATTGGAATTGCAAAAAGGATTTGCAACAGATTTCAAACAGTCCCCTCTTCTCCCATTGGTTAGTCCCTGCCCCAAACCTACTGCCATTGGTTAAACCAGTGTTGCTGTGTTGGGTTGTTCAAACAAACAGAGCGATGTTTTGGTAGTGTCACTGTGTTTACACTTTTCAGGGGAATAAATCTACTAATGGCCTTCTTAAAGTTGTTTTTGCATTTTATCTTGGAAGGGAGAAAATATTTCAACATTGAAAAAATGACCCACCTTTAAATGAAACCTTTATTAAAAGCAGCTTGCAGTACATTCAAGCTCTGCATGTTTTCTATTGCAGTTTTTCCACAATTGCTAAGACACATTTTTTGATATATTATTTATTGTAAGTATCATATTGTATTGAATATTGTCTGTATATTCAGAACTTGCATACTATAAAAATAAAGTAGTCCAAATACAGTAATCCATTCTGCCTCAGCATCACGTCCAGCCTGAGGGCTTTGTCCACAGGCAATGTTGTCTATTGCCAGGAATAGGAAAAAACAAACATCTGGTGTCCAGCATTTACAACACTCCACACCTTGCTCTTTCTCGTCCTCATCCTCATCAACCACCTTTTACACATACTCGACCTTCGAACGTGATTTCACCATGTACAACATGTTCCTGGATCAACATCTTGATTCCAATCAACCAATCAGATTTGAGGGTCAAGTTTACAGTTTATGTCAAGTTTAGGGCCTACAACCAGGGTTAGGTGCTTCTACATCACTGTTATTCCCCTATCATTTCCCTCTAATTTTAGGGGTAAGTTATGGGTAGGGTTAGGTTTAGGGGTAAGTTTAGGTTTAGGTAGGTTTAGTATCTTAGCGATTGTGAAAAACTGTATTAAACCTGTGACATTTGTATTGCTAGCACAAAACAACCAGTTGAGCTACAACTAAGAGCTCCATTATGGGTCCTAAGCTATGGAAGAGCTACCTCTGAGCAATAATATTTTCCTCCAGGCAAGCAAAGAGACAGGTGTTGATGTTAAGATTTTTAAATTTTTTTTGCTTTAGCCTTTGGTGACCACTACAAACAAACACACACCTACATATACATACATACACACACCTGAGGATAGATTCTTGGCACAGACTGGTCTTAAGTTTGAAGTGTCGCATTTGGCGGTCTGTCCTGAGTCATATTCATTGCTATGGCATGCCTTTAATACTTTCTTACAACATAACCAATGAGAAGTCACCATGCTTATCCATGAGTTGTGTTTTTTCTCAGCTATTTGTTTAGCACACTTTCCTCATTGTTTTTAGTTTAACGTAACTAAATAACTGAGATTCTTCTGTCATTGATAGTCTTTAAACTTTCTTTGCCCTGAAACATAACGCAAATTTAAAACATAACTCAAGCCACACGTTTGTGCTACCGAACTATTATGGTTTGTTAAGGAGAGAGGTGTATATTACTTTTCAAAATGATCTGACTGATAAAACAGATTTGAAAATAAAATAGGCAAAAAATTGACCAAAGCCATATCTTTGGGTGAAATTTGAGATTTGGCAAGCAATCAACTATGATCTAGAAACCATATAACAACATGGTAAAACCATTTAGAAAATGAATAACAACCACATCGTAACATTCTGGCAACCAACTGTCACAAGTTGTACTGCAACAAACCTAGATCACTCCCATTTTACTCCACTGAGCTACATTGGATGCATCTTAAAGTAGGGTTCACACTGTTACCCTTTTTCCACCAGAATGGTTCACGTTCTGGAGCCAGAGCCTTTTCTCGGCTAGGCGAATTGTAGCCTGGCACAACAGTCTTCAATTGCTTACTTTAATATGATACACCTTAAACTCTGAAAAATTTCTTGCTGAGTCACAGATTTTGCATTGCTGTCATGAAGTGTGACTGCTCCTTCCAGCTGTCAGCTGGGCGATTGGGACCATAGTGTTGGTGTCGCACAGTGTATTATTGTTTTTACTCAAGATCTCTCTGGGATCATATCGGGGATCAGTCTGATGTGCAGCATTCAAAAAATACTTTAAAATAGTATTGTTAGTTTCATGTTTAGGTTATGATTGGTGGGATGGGACAGCACAGTGGCTCAGTAGACAGCACGGTTGCCTCACAGCAAGAAAGTCTCCAGTCAAGTCCTGACTGAGCAAAGAGGCCTTTCTGTGTGGAGTTTGCATGTTTTCCCCATTTTGGCATTAGTTTCCTCCAAGTGCTCTGCAGGACAGGGGAATTGGAGCCCCTAGATTGAATCTGAATGTGAGCACAAATGTTGACAGTGAGTGTTATCCCTGTGATCCCTGCCTTTGGCCCAAGACGCAGGGATAGGCTCCAGCCTCCTTGCGACCTTACACAGGACAAGTGGTTTGGAGAATGCATGGATTGGATTAGAAGGTATTTGTATTGCCTGTTCATGTTTTAGTGTCTATATTAGGGGTGTCCAAACTCAGTCCTGGAGGGCCACTGTCCTGCAGAGTTTAGCTCCAATTTACCACAACATACCTGCCTGAAAGTTTCCTGTATGCCTAAAACCTTGATAAGCTGGTTCAGGTGTGATTAATTGGGGTTGGAGCTAAACTCTGCAGGACAGTGGCCCTCCAGGAGCAGGATTGGACACCCCTGGTCTATACAATTCTGGGAGTCATTGTGTAATAGATTTGGTGCAATATGAATGTGTACATATAAATACCACTATTTTTTGTCTAGTCAATAAGCAGTTAAGTGAAATATAGTGTCGCATCAGGGACGTCTTGAACCAATGTTCTGCCTTCAACATACTGCAGATAGTTTGAAGAAATGATTACGGAAGTTACTCACACAGGGCTTCCCCTTGCCTTTAATCCCTTATACTCTCCTTTTCTCACTTCCTCACTGAAAAAGATGGAGTGGATTTGTCTGGGACATGGGCTCTTGGGGATCTCTGCCTGTGTTTGTTTAGTAGGCGGGGAGCTCAGCAGAGACTGTGTGTGTTTTTGTAGTGCTCGACTTTTCCTGAGGTAATGCTGCCCTGATATGACCGCATGGGAGAGAGGGAGTGGGAATGTGACATAGCAAGAGTGCAGCGTCTGCAGTGTTTTGTCTGGTTCTTTGAGTGTATATTCATCTTTCTGCAGTCAGTTTGCTAAGGCTAAAGCTGATGTCACAGTCCGAAAACATCAGCTGGGCCGCTTGCCTTCTAGGCAGTGCTTAGAGGAAGTTGGATGAGCCATTGGCTCTTGTTGGAGTGTGTATCAGACATTTGTCTGAAGTATTTGAGTTGAGGCTGGATTTGAGGTCACTAGAAGTGGCTGCGGTCAGGGACTCCTCACTGGGAGAGGAAATGGAAATGCAGGGAGGCCTCAGGTCAACCGCTATAATTCCGCATGCTGCATGGTTTGATTCCTGGAGGTTTGGGTGTAGGGTTGGGAATTTTAAAGAATGTAGTTATTCTGGTTCCGATTCCACTTAATTCTGGTTTCTTAATGATTCCATGAACTATTATTTTATTGAAAGGAATTGAACCCCTAGTATTACTGTCAACCCATACTTTGGATTTAGTTCATCTGTGAGATAGGAAAGAAATCAGCATCACAGAAGACAATTTCTTAAGCACTCGAAAGTTGATTGATCTGCACAGAAAGAAAATAAACAGTGTGTGGCAATGCCAGAGCCATGCAGGGACAAGAGTTTGCGCTCCCAATGTGAGATCATCATGTTATGTAATTTCCACAGAACCAAAGCTGAATCAGCAGGCTCAGATAGTAGGGGGTACACTTATAAAAATAAAGGTTCTTTATTGGCATTGATGTTTCCATGATGAACCATCAATATCCATTAAATCTTTTCATTGCACAAAAGGTTCTTTATAGTGGAAAAGGATCTTTAGATTATTAAAATGTTCTTCACACTATTAAAAAATGGTTCTTTTAAGAACTGAACACTGAAAGGTTCTTTGGGGAACAAAACATGGTTCTTCTATGACATCACTGCAAAAACACCCTTTATTTTTAAGAGTGTAAGGTGGGTCATATTTAAAGCGGTGTTCCTTCTGCATTGCAGAAGCATTAAACATAAACAAACATCACGACTATCGTTCGACTGACTTACTTTATATACATATTTTTTAATGGATCCAGTTCTTAATTCTCAACTTTATTTAGGAGGAGTGCGCATGTCAGAATGACGTGTGTCCATTTCTGTACTTGGCTTGTCTCCTCTTAATTCTTTAGTAATGACAGCACTTGCCTCCTGTCCACTTTGATATACTGATAACTCGACGCGGCTCCAATGAATGTGGACAGAAATTGAATTATCCCAAGCTCTGGAACTTTTCTCCACTTTCGGTCTGCCTCTTATTAAAGATGGAGAGTCAGGCAGTGCCAGTTAGAAGGGTAGCATATGGATTGCTCCTCTAATTGACTGATAGTATCTATTGGCAGGCACACTGATTGGTCAATAAGATTGCATGGCGGGGATTTCTGTCTAAGTCAGCAAGTTGACTGACACTGATTCTAAGCCGTTCTATATCAAACATTTATATTTAGAACCTTGGCGTTCATTGCAAGTAGCGAGAATCTTCTTCTGACAATTTAAATCTCTCATATGGCACTCGGGAAAGCAAATCCGAATGCTGTTTAAGCTGAATCTTGGAAAACTAAGAGACCTTAATAGAGGTAACTTTTGGAACAGATCATACTAGATGGAATCTTTAGAACTGAGTCATAACTCTTCATGGTGCAACTTCAAGGAGTTTTAATGGTTGATTAATTTTGCCAAAATATTTCATTCATAAATGTAGTTTACCACTGATTTTTAATGTTTTAATGTTTAATAAAAACGCTTAAGACTACCAATGACGATTGCAAGAATAAAGGAAGCTCTTTTGATTGTTGCAATATTGTGTCAAACGAATATGTATTGGTTTTTACAATGTAAACAAGAGTGCATTTCAGAATTTGGACAACACTACAAAATGGCTGACATCAATTTTAGTGCACTATTTTGGGGGACTATTTTTTGGGAAAGATGTCTGTGGCATCTAGACACCATTGCATGACAGTATCATGCAACAACACTGGCATACTGCCTGAACTACTACACATATTTTGCAATCAACAGCAAAGTCTGTTAGTACCTAGAACTATGTAAATTGAGAAGCAACAAAGTCTTGCTACATAGACTGCGAAGTTGATTTTTGGCCGTCCGTTTCCCCTTTACAGACGAGGTTGAGTAGGCGAGGGTAGCTGAAATGCGGAATGCAATGCTGTCAGCACTCAGAAGGCACATTGCTGGCATGTTTGTTTTAACGCTCTGTTTCTTACATTCTGTATCTCTTTCTTGTTCTCTACCTTTCTTTTTCGGTCTTGCTTGGTCTACTGCAGGCCGCAGAGCAGGAAAAGGCAGGTGGTTGACGCTAACGGTCGAGCACTGTTTGCGTATGTGTGTACTGGATAAACAGGTTGAGGGGCAGAGGTGGAGGTGGGGTGTTTTTGGAGCGGGGGATGGGGAATGTTTTCCCTAAAACAATGAGCTTTCCGAGAGACTTAGCGCTGACTAGCTGAGTGTTAAAGCTGAGGGCGGGAGAGAAAGAGGACAGATTTTTTTTGTTCTGAGGTTCTGCTCAAATCAGCTTGGGGTTACAAGTCTTTATTGTGCTTGCTTCCCTTCAGTGACTAAGCTCACACACATACATAGCCTACACTCTTTCCCTCATAACTAGCAGCCAGCCATTGTCATAGCTGTCTTTGTAATTACAGCTTGTTACAGTAGAAGGGAGCAGAGATGTGTCCATCATGCTAGCTGACTTAGCTGTACTGCAGTAGTAAATCTCCTCACAAGTTAGCATCTCTAATAATCACTTTAACCTCAAAATGTCCTGTTTCACCCTAATTTTCCTTTATTCCCCTGGAACTTTAAGAAATTTACACAGAAGTTTAGATGTAAACAAAGATTGCTAGCTTTGTTTCAAAGATTAGCCACTTACCTGTAGCTGCCCTCTTAGAGAATATCTTAACTGATACAATATCCTAATAGTGACTGAAAAAGAATGACATTAGAGTGTTTATAAGCTAACTAAGTGTTTTAATCATTCTTTTTGATAATAAAATTTAATATAGCCAGTGTAATCAATATTTATTTTGCCTTGTTCATTGTCTTGGATGAATTTCTTTTACTGAACTCTCCGCAGTGCATTCTGTGATTACCTTGTCTATGAAGGAAATGTGCTGCAAGGTAAATTACATGGCAGCCTTTGCATCAGGACAATATCTATGATGCTTTAAAATGCTGTTTAGGCAGGCAGCTTGATAGATATTGGAAAAAAGCTCTGTTGTGATGTTTTTCCATGCGTCTTGTGTGGCTTTGATACAATCAAAGTACCCAACGTAATCATGCCAATGGGCGTTAGATGTAGTTCATTATTAAATGGTTCGTAAATTATTTTTAGAGCTGAATGATTGTTTGGAGAAAAGTATATGTTTGGTTTCCTAGCAGGTCTCTATAAATGGACCAATGAAACGTTCACCTGAGGCAGACAGAAAGATATAGATAGAAACTGAGAGGGGGGGGGTGTTAAGAGAGGGAGAGTTTAAGAGAAAGAGAGGTGATCTTGAGGCCAAGATTGGGTCAGACTTGTTGTAGCTTGTTGGAACGATACGGAGAACTGCTGCAGGGTAGCATGAACTCACTCACCATGTTTCTGTTTCTACCTCTAAATTAACTTACTTTCTTTCTTTCTTTCTTCCTTTCTTTCTTTCTTCTTTCTTTCTTTCTTTCTTGCTCTAGTGTTTGGGAAACTGTAGCTTGTCATAATTTACTCATAATTGTTTGTAGCCAAGTTAGACAAGCTACACTTAGTTAGCTACGATGCTGACTACATTGATGCTATTTAGGAGACAATAAGCCCTCTCAAGTTATATTTACTACTGAGAAACTCTGAGATCATTTTGATACCCAAGTTCCAAGTTGGGCGCGCCATAATTTTTAAACATAACGGAGGGGAGAACGATTGCTGCTGTGACTGGTATGCTTTATTAGTTTTTTGTCTTGTCATTAAAGTAGTGCATATTTACATATATGAATAACCATTTGAAGCCTATCATATGTTTTATACACAGTAAAAATAGCCTGTATTTGACTGAAATTCCAGAATCATCAGCAAGCTGACTATCTAGATAGCATGGTGAATGTTTATATGGGATGCTAAATATAATTTTGCCTTTAATAAGATTTGCCTAATAGCTTGGTGTCCTTCATGATTCCTGTTCTTTCTGACAACAAAGCATTTAAATGGAATCAGAAGTAGGAATTAGGACATTCCCGATTTCAGGCAGCATAAATATGACTAAAAACAACTGACCAATCATGTTTTTATTTTACGAACTTTTTAAATGAACTGATTCGCTAAATAAACTTATACTAAGTTTATAAATAAACAAACTAACTGATTGGCTAAAATTAATCAGACATGGTGCTACTAGACATTCTAAGAGAGCATGTTTGATTTGTTTGTGTGATGTTATGCCTGATAACTTGTAAGGTTTTGTGATGCAATGCAACTTAAAAATAGAGATCAAGATCAAGCGTTGTATTAAGCTACACATTAATTGTTGTGAAAACCTATCCTGAGGGAAAGTTAATTTAACAGTGTTGGTACTTTAATAGTGCTGCTACTTTACTAAGCTACTTTCTTTCTTTCTTTCTTGTTTTGATTTTTCCTCTTCAAGTAATTTATAAAAATTCCTCACTGATGAAATTGTTCCTGTAATTGTTGGCTGGAGAAACAAAACAACGAAAAGTCCCACATTCCTGCAGAAGTTAGATAAATAAAGTTGGAAAGCTCAGATGTTAAAAGAGAGAGAAAGTGTAATGCGTTTCTCTTAGCTTTCTACATGTCTTTACTGCAGTGCATCATTTTGTCTCTTCTCCTGTCATTAATGGTGCTCTCGCTCTTACTGGATTGTACATTCCACTAAACGCACGTGGCAAGTAACACTGTCCACTGTAACTCTTTTAAGAGTGTGCACGCAGTAGAAAATCCTAAGGTAAATGTTGAAAAATGCAATGCTGCATTTCTGAACTCTCTGTCACCCGAACCATGCTGCCTTGCAGCCATGTTCTTAAGAAACAAAAACACACACACACACACACACACACACACAAACAGCTGTTTCTCAGTTACTGTCAAACACAAACTCAATATCCAGCGGAACAGGATTTTTCCTCCAGTATTTCCACTGTATTTATGAATTATATTTGATGAAGTATTTATCGATTATATATTGAAGAGATTCTGTCAGTAAAACTCACCCATGTAGGGTTTGGTTCCCGCCATAGACGTGGCTTTCTCTGAGTCCTTCAGGACCGTGGCCACATTAAAGTCAGCGATGTGGACGTGACCTACGACACAGACNTCTCTCTCTCTCTCTCTCTCTCTCTCTCTCTCTCTCTCTCTCACATACACACTTACAGTGACATTTCATACAGGTAAACTATAATTACAGGTGAATGAATCACTGGTGAATGAATTATTTATCTGTTCTTCCTCTTCTCTTATTCATGCACACTGGGTTTTTTTTTCTTTCTTTTTTTTTCTCATACCATGAAAGTTTGTCTCCAAGTTTTATAGGTGGAACCTAACAAGTTTTTTTTCTTTCTTAAATGTGTGTTCATGCTTTTAGGGCTGTTTATGAATCTTCTAAGCTGTGGGGTGTGAGTGTGAATATGGATTTCTCAAGTTTTTGTGTGTGTGTGTTTTCAGGGTTTGGAGTGTGAGAGTGTATCTCGCACAATCTTGGCTGAAATCACACTGGACCCAAGTTGCAGCAAACAGACACAAACACACATACACACTAAACACAGGAATTTACTTTAATGCTTCAGATTTGACCTTTGTAGTGTTGTCAAAAGTACAGACCGTGATATCAAGTCGGTACTGAAATTTGAAAAATGTGATGCTTTGAGCACTGTTGAGCAGATTCGTAAAAACCTCTGATTGGCCATTGTGTTCATGCGCTCATCAGATATGTCTATGATTGGCTACAATGATCAACGCTTCAAAAGCATGTTTTAAATATACATCAATGACGCTCTTCGCCAAGTGCTTAGATGGATACACACGAGAGCGTTTGAAAGGACCGGTCCGCTGAGAAATGCTCCCGCTCCTGCTTTCAAAATCTTTTCAAACGCTCCCATGCGTTGATCATTGTAGCCAATCACAGACATATCTGATGAGCACATGAACACAAAGGCCAATCAGAGGTGTTTACGAATCCGCTCAACGGCGCTCAAAGCGTCAAATTTTTTACATTTCATTACCGACTTGGTATCGCGGTCGGTACTTTTGACAACACTAGACCTTTGATAGTATTACATGTCCACTGCGAATAAATCACACACCTTAACTGTTGTCTTGTTCCACAACAGTATTAATAGTTTTTTAGTAGAAAATATATAGAACTTGCACTGTTGCAACAGAAATTAATAATACCTCAAATCATGTGGCTTGTTGAGGAGTGGTTGAGGAGAGGTGTACTATTACTTTTTTGCCTCTTTGAAAACAAACGGGCAAAAAAATCCCATAGACTCACATTTAAATTAGAAACCCAAGTCATATAGACAACAGGCCAGTAAGCACCCACCTAAAAACTCTAAAAACCACTTAGCGCACTGTCAACCACACAGAACACCAATGGAGTTGCATAGAAACACCTTAGCAACCACCCACAACACCCTAGCATCATATTGGTGAGTTTTATCATATTGGTGAGTTTTATAGCTTTCATTTTCATGGTAAAAATGTAGTTTATTTCCACATGAAATCCACCGTATGGATTTTAAAAACAGTTTCATTTTCAGGTCAAGTCAGTTTGTTTGTTTTGACGGTGATCTATGAGGTAGATTTTGTAACTGTTCTGGAAGTGTGGTTTTAAACCGCTCTAGGGAACTGTAATGCACCTCAAAATCAATGTGATTTAATTAGGCTTTCTACAACAGTGTGTGTGTGTGTGTGTGTGTGTGTGTGTGTGTGAATGTGAGTTTGAGCCGATAATTTAAAGAGGCCTCTTTTCAAGCTCACATTGGGGAAGAATAAGTAGCTTCAATTGTCGTAATTCTAGAGCTGTTGTCTACAACTATTCCCAGAGCTCTTAGGCACACATAGGTCAATACAAATAAGAGTTATTGAGTGTGTGTGGTTATTGTACACTGCATTCATTCCACTCACATTGTATATTTTCATAAAAACAGTGTGTTTATGTATATATATGCATGTTTGACTGTTTGAAGTGGATGCACGGGTTCTGAATTGATTGAGCTGTGAAGGGTACATCCCTTGGGTGCTTTTGGTGAGTCAGTTGTTGCAGTTTTGAGAGCTCAACAATAGGCTTTTGTGATTGTGTGTGAGTGTGTGTGTTCTCGCATGAGGGGTTTCTCACTCTTGCAGGTAAGATTTGAATTTGAAGATTTTTTTTTCCACCTGGTGAATAGGAGAGTGGGTTTACGTTAGACCTGAAAGTATTTGGACACTTAGGCTACACTTTAACATTTTTTGTCATTGCATTAGATTAAATATATTACTGCACTGTAAAAACGAATTGTTGGTTTAACTTAAAAAAGTAAGTTACCTGGTTGCCTTAAAGTTTTGAGTTCATTGAAGTTAAAGTTTTGAGTTAATACAATGAAGGCGATTGGTTTAATCAACAGAAACTCAAAATATTATCTGAACCACATTAATTATTTAAGTTGATTTGACAAAAGAAAAAATATTGTGATAACAAATCATGAAAATAATTTTTTACAGTGTGATATCATAATGAAGAAAAAACATTTAATAAGTCGCTTGGTGTAGTGTTTCATTATTAATATTTTTTTGACACTTCTGCCTGCAAAATTAAAGTCATGTAGCATGACCAATATGCAGATAAAAAAAGAAATACAGAAAAAGAAAATACATATGTTTAAAGGACAACCTACAAACCATCATGACTGTGTCATGGTCAAAATGTTTCTTTAACTATCAGATAATTTGAAGTATTTATCAAAAGTCATTGCGGACTTTGTAAAATATGGTGCGACTTTCCGAAACTTAAATGCTATTATTGATTATTTGATAATTGATGATTTTTGTAATAAAAATGTATAATAATTTATTTAAAATATAAAATAAAGTACTTAAAATAATTCATATACTCTTAAAACATTATTTTAATCAATAAATTAATTGTTATTTGAATCAAACTATTAAAAAAATACCTAAGGTGTGAACACTCACATATAATCAAAGTGTTAAGAATAAAATTTAGACTATGAAATTAAAAAAAAAAGTGAAAATATAATATAAAGGATTTTCAAAACCATCATGAACAATAATTCTAAGAACTTGTTTTAAACTAGATTTTCAAGCAATTTCCCCCCTTCTCTGTCATTAACTCTTGTTCATATTTAAGTATGACTAATATAATATATACTATATATATATATATAATAGCTAATGAATATCTGTAAGTGTGTGACTGAAGAATTTGTAGATCTCTTTAGATTTAGTCCAGGTGCAACGATGTGAAAGCAAAGAGTGTAGAGATACTGCCTTGGGCTAATAGCTCACAGCTAGACCCCCTCAAAATGTCTCAACCTGATGTTTCATTCCCATCATACCTGTTTTTGCCCCTCAAT
This sequence comes from Anabarilius grahami, assembly GCA_003731715.1. Taxonomy (NCBI): domain Eukaryota; kingdom Metazoa; phylum Chordata; class Actinopteri; order Cypriniformes; family Xenocyprididae; genus Anabarilius; species Anabarilius grahami. Next base: position 1,739,424 of record RJVU01022182.1, read on the forward strand.
ACACACACACATACACCACAATTGTCCTCTGTTAGCTAGAGAGGTTCACAATGTGACTGCCATACATATAGGGAAGCATTTTGGAATGAAAGGTAAGATTGTGTGTGTGTGTGTGTGTGTGTGTGTGTGCATTCATATCCTGATAGGCCACCTGCTCTCAGCGTTCCTGAAGTTCTTGACAACCCCCCTGCAACAGCTCTCTAATCGTCCCAACTAGAACGGGGTCTTTAGGCTGCCCCACGTGGCTCTTTTGGATTGCCGTAACCGATACAAAATACTTTCTAACTATTACAAAACGTTCACTTAAGGTTACAAAATGCTCGCCTGCATGTGACCCCACGGCAGATTAGTGCTCACATACACTCCTCAATTTACCCCACACACGCAGTCCTCTGACCACAGCTCTCGTGCACGCTGCCCTGTTGCCATGGAGACGGGTGGAAAGGTGAGTGGCGGTGTCCGGGTGATTGACCGCGGTTCGAATTACAAGCCGAGAGACTTACGTGTGCATGGCCAGTGGCGGCACGTGTATATAGCACCATTAAAGATTCTGACGTCTTTTTGAAGGCAAGAGAAATTTCCAGACTTGATCTTATACACCTCATACTCAACAACAGAAATTTGACTTTTTTTTATTTTTTATTATTGAATGAATGTTAAAGGGGGACGTATTATCCAAAATTCACTTTTACATGGTGTTTGAACATAAATGTGTGTCGGCAGTGTTTACACAACCACCTTATAATGGTAAAAATCCACCCACTCCTCTTTTTTTAATCCCCATAAATCATAAGCAGTGTCTCCAAACAAGCCGCTTGCAGATTCTAGCAATGTGATGTCACATGACTGTTGGCGGACTCTGCTCTATTAGCATAGACCCTGCCCTCAGTGAGCTGTACACAGTCCGGCAGGTTTATATCCTCGCCAGAGCATTTAACAGCAGCATTCAAGTAAGAAATGTATGTACCTACTAATGTTAATTAAATCAAGAGCAGTGAGTTATTTTCTGTTTTTCTTTTGTTGTTTGACTCATATTAACAGCATATATAGCAGTAGATACTGTATATTATGCTGCTTTCACTTTAATACACAGATCTAAGATACCAACCTAATGTCACGGCAATTCATACGTATTTTACGATGTGGCTAATTTGTATAAATTCGTTCGTTTTTTGCGAAATCGTACATATTTTACGAGTTGCCAAATTCGTTTGAATCCATACGAATGACCTATACCCCGCCCCTAAACCTACCCCTCACTGGGGTTTAGACAAATCGTATGAATTCGTACGAATTAGCCACCTCGTAAAATACGTACGAATTGGTCGTGAGATAGGGTTGACTGTACAAATGCGATATCTTTCCCTGCTGATTATGTTAACATAAACATAACATAATCAACTGTGTTTATGTTAACTTTGTGTTTTTTACATAACCTTGTGTATATTTGACAGTTTAAGCGCAATAAGACGTTAAAGACAATGGGACGCGCCATCTGACATCCAGCTTTCTGTGTGCGTGCTTCGGGTGTGTCCCCTCAGAAAACCATAAACCAAAAAGTTTAGATTGATATGGCTTTAAAACGCATGCAGATAATAAACGTTGATGATGATTAAAGGGTTAGTTCACCCAAAAATGAAAATTCTGTCATTTATTACTCACCCTCATGCCGTTCCACACCCGTAAGACCTTCGTTAATCTTCGGAAAGACAAATTAAGATGTTTTAGTTGAAATCCGATGGCTCAGTGAGGCCTACATAGCCAGCAATCACATTTCCTCTCTCAAGATTCATAAAGGTACTAAAAACATATCTAAATCAGTTCATGTGAGTACAGCGGTTCAATGTTAATATTATAAAGCCACGAGAATATTTTTGGCGCGCCAAAAAAAACCAAAATAACGACTTATATAGTGATGGCCGATTTCAAAACAATGCTTCAGGAAGCATCTGAGCATATCGGATACATAGACACAACCATAAATTCAGCCATTATCTTAAGCAAAATTAATTTAATAGTATGTGTACTTACACAAGAAAGTATAATATAAGGTAACTACTTGAATTTAAGATGGGTTAAGGTTACAGTCAGGGTTAGTACCTATTTGTTATTGTAGGCACATAGTACATACATGTAGAACAGTTTATATGGTATCCATGAGGCCAAAATATGTNTCAAACGAATTTGGCAACTCGTAACTTTGTGTTTTTTACATAACCTTGTGTATATTTGACAGTTTAAGCGCAATAAGACGTTAAAGACAATGGGACGCGCCATCTGACATCCAGCTTTCTGTGTGCGTGCTTCGGGTGTGTCCCCTCAGAAAACCATAAACCAAAAAGTTTAGATTGATATGGCTTTAAAACGCATGCAGATAATAAACGTTGATGATGATTAAAGGGTTAGTTCACCCAAAAATGAAAATTCTGTCATTTATTACTCACCCTCATGCCGTTCCACACCCGTAAGACCTTCGTTAATCTTCGGAACGACAAATTAAGATGTTTTAGTTGAAATCCGATGGCTCAGTGAGGCCTACATAGCCAGCAATCACATTTCCTCTCTCAAGATTCATAAAGGTACTAAAAACATATCTAAATCAGTTCATGTGAGTACAGCGGTTCAATGTTAATATTATAAAGCCACGAGAATATTTTTGGCGCGCCAAAAAAAAACTAAATAACGACTTATATAGTGATGGCCGATTTCAAAACAATGCTTCAGGAAGCATCTGAGCATATCGGATACATAGACACAACCATAAATTCAGCTATTATCTTAAGCAAAATTAATTTAATAGTATTTGTACTTACACAAGAAAGTATAATTTAAGGTAACTACTTGAATTTAAGATGGGTTAAGGTTATAGTCAGGGTTAGTACCTATTTGTTATTGTAGGCACATAGTACATACATGTAGAACAGTTTATATGGTATCCATGAGGCCAAAATATGTGTGGAAGGAGAACATGATATTAATGTGTGTTTTTATTTTTCTTTCGTTAAACTTTATCATACTATGATGGATGGTGATGAAGACACAGCTCCACTTTCATTGTCTGATAAACAGTATTTTGGACATTCTGTTAGATAACTCCTTTTGTCATACTGGTTCTGAACAACAAAGTAAATGATGACTGAATTTTTAGTTTTGGTTGAACAGTTCCTTTTAATCATAAAAGTGTCACACTGGGCTGTGACCGTATGTCACTGTGCTTGTTATTCTTCTCCTCCTTGCCCCTTTCTTTCCTGTGCACCTCTGTACACCCCCGCTTTCCCCTGTGTGTGTGTGTTAGTTTTGTTTACTTTCAGGAACAGAGAGCTCAGGTGACGTTCCTCAGCAGGAGGAAGCAGTGCGGTGGAATTCCAGGGAATTTTCTCCCTCACGTCTCACTCAACACGGAAGTTTACATCAGCCAAAACCAGTCAGGCTTCTGTTTCTCTTTCTACTGCTCTCTGTCGCTCTTTCGGCTTCAGAATAGCTTTTAATCATGGCTATATTTTTACACTTGAATCATACAGAGGCTAATTAGTATACACTCTAAAAATGCTGGGTTAAAAACAACCCAAGTTGGGTTGAAAATGGACAAACCCAGCGATTGGGTTGTTTTAACCCAGCGGCTGGGTTAAATGTTTGCCCAACCTGCTGGGTAGTTTTATTTAACCCAAATATTGTTTAAAAATTACTGTATTTCTTGCTTAAAATGAACCCAAAATATGTTGGAAATTAACATTTATTAATATGTTTAATAAACAAACATTTATTAATACTTTCTTTGAATAATATTTAAACAATAAACATTTATTGAATTGCTTATTAATAAATGCTCATCTTTTTGATTATTATTGTCGCATCTAGTAATTATGAGTCTGATTTTTAATTTCCAACCTATTTTAGGTTCATTTTAAGATAGACATATAGTAATTTGTAAACAATTGTTGGGTTAAATAAAACTACCCAGCAGGTTGGGCAAACATTTAACCCAACTGCTGGGTCAAAACAACCCAATCGCTGGGTTTGTCCATTTTCAACCCAACTTGGGTTGTTTTTAACGCAGCATTTTTTAGAGTGTACTTTTTATTCTTTTTTCAGGGTATTTTTCAGGATTTATTTTTTAGCCACTGTTACCCAGAAAAAAAAGTGACCTTTTGAGAAACTTTCCCTAATGGTGGGAACCTGACATGTCTACTATATTAGTACATAAAATGTACTAATATAGTAGACTTTTCAGCAAAATTATAATAGGCTTTATGTCACACGACCAAACCGGAAAACTGTGGTTTAAAACGATCTCATCCAATTGACACACCTAATTTCCCTATAAATGCCATAATCAGTGTCGCAATTGCAAGACTTGATATTACTAGAGAAATGATGTCATTGTTTTGGGCCTTTTGAACAATCAAGCTTTGTTGTTTGCAGTGCTAACTAAAAGTATTGATGCTGCTAACTAAATATTTCAGGAGACAGTTCATCTGTTTTCAAAACAGAGCAGTTTTTCCAGTACCAAGCTAGAGTAGCAATGTACTGTGACAACTCTACATCACTGCGTTTAATGCCACATTATTTGAGCTTTTAAGTGAATCAGTTCATTTGGACAAGCCACAGTTTCTGAATGTAGATTTCCCAACACTTGTTTTCTTATTCTTATCTATTTTTATGAAGGGATTGTGTGTGATATTTTGTATTTATTTTGAATTGTGACAAATTCAAAGGCAGTATCACATGCACTCTTGACAGAGAAGTCAATTCAGGAATGCATTGCAATTAACTCAAATCCAAGATGGTGGACGAGGTGAGAGAATAGTTGTTTATAAGTAAATATTTTATTATTATTTATTATTTCATTCAATTACTATAGTCAGAACAACTCTAACTACTACAAGGTATTTTTGTGTGTGCTTTGTATGTTTGTTTACTTGCTGTTAGCTTAGCAACATGCTAACATCAGTCAAGTCTCCCGTGACTTACAGTTCCTGAGTACTGTTTGTGTAGGATTGCTATATGTGAGGAACTATCAAATTGGTTATTGGACGTTCAATGATGGTTATAGGATCATGTCTTAGCAGGCAACTGCCACTGAGGTAGCAAAAAAAAAGATTCTTACGACAGATAAGTTTGTGATTGCGCCTGTGTACATATCTGTAAGAAAAGGGATTTTTCTGCTGCAATATCTCATAAAACTTGACAGCATTGCTATAGAGGTAGACAAACAAATGCTCTTGGACATGCTGAGGGCTAAACAGGCCAAATTATTGATGCAATCAGTGTTTTTGTTTTTTTTTGATAGACAGGCCTTTCGTTGCTGATACATGCAGTGCCTATGGTCATACACAGACACACAGCCTAGAACTAAATGTGATAAATAAAACACTAGATACAACCGATGTCAACTTTCTGTAACTTTACCTCAGGAAATCTGCACAAAGTTCTCAATGTGGCATATATGACCCAAGTTACACAGTTCATATTAGTTAATGACATTATTATTATTAATATTATTATCCAGAAAAAGGAGTGAATATCTATCTATCTATCTATCTATCTATCTATCTATCTATCTATCTATCTATCTATCTATCTATCTATCTATCTATCTATCTATCTATCTATCTGTCTGTCTGTCTGTCTGTCTGTCTGTCTATAAATCTTTAACATATAAGGATATTTCAGTGATCACATGAGTAAAACACACAAAAGACACATATTCTTTTTAAGATTGTGTAAACAGAACCTCTAATGTTTTCTTTTGACAAATGTCTTCATAGAAGGATTCAACACAATATTATTTGTTACAATATTTGTTATGTAATATGTGTGACTGTACACACATACACTCATAGGCATAATGCTATACTGTGACACTCACTATATGGCCAAGATTTACCTTGTGATTATGGGAAATTGTAGAAAAACAGCCAGATTGATTTTGCATATGCCAATACAGCACAGCTAATGTCTATTGAACTTATGTGTTTTCGTATGCAAAATCAATCATTCTGCCCGAAACCTCGGCCACCAATTGTTACGTCAGTGTGCGTACATACGAGATTGCTGGTGTTTGCTTGTATAAGTGTTGTGTGGAGGTGTAGGAGTGAGAGAAAAACAAAGAAAGAGAGAGAGAGGCAGAGGTGAGAGAGAGTGAGGGATCCTATATCCGTGATCCTGCTCCTGTGTTGTTCTTCTGGATTGGACGTTGCCTGGGCAGACAGGTTAGTGGCACCTTGACAGTATCTGCTGCTGCTGCCAGTCTCATTTTAGATAAGAAGAAACGTAAAATATTTATTTAAATGTGTTATAAATACAAAGTACAGTGATAATAGCGAAGATACAGTGATACAATGATAAAAAAAACATCATGCAGAAGAACATAACCTGTTCTTTTTGTCTGTCTCTGTCTTTCACTTGTGTTCTGCCTTGTGTTAAGCAATGCAGAGCACCCCTAAATGCGTCTGACAAGACAATACTCGTGTAAGCACAATGAAGGACATCTAAATCTGTACCTCAGGCACCGTCTCTCTCTCTCTCTCCATCTGTCTCATCCAGCACAATGGCCCTAATGAAAAAGAGACGCGCTGTCTTGGCTTCAGACGTGTGTGTGTGTGTGTGTGTGTGGAAATGGAGCTCATCCTTAGACCTGTATGAATTCTCTCTTTGACACCAGGCTCTTTTTAGAGTTTCTCAGTGGCTCTGAATGTTTTCTTCAGACCACTCAATCAAGCCGCTGTGGACAAAACCAAAGTTTTTATGAAGAGACACAACTTTATACAAAAAAATTCTTGCTTGCCTTTCCTTTCAGTGCTCTGCAAGCAATTGAAATGAGGTTTTTGATACAATTTCCTAAATGCTCATTCTTTGGGATAAGGATCTGAACAAGCAATGTGTAATTTCTTCTATCCATTCATTCAGTTGTGTTAAGCACTGCTTTTTACAGATGCCTTAAGGGATGGTTCACCCAAAAATGAAAATCATCCCATGATTTACTCACCCATGCGTTTGTGTAAGACAAGTGTCCTTATTTAAAACTTTATAAAGTAAAATAACGAGCTTCCGACGCAACAGCCATACGCATTCGACGTACCTCCAAAAAGCATTAACTTCCGCGACGTAGTACACGATTCCATGACAAATGCATATGGCTGTCGCACCGGAAGCTCAATATTTTACTTTATAAAGTTTTAAATAAGGATATTTATCTTACACAAATGCATTGATTCACTTCAGAAGGCCTTTATTAACCCCCTGGAGTCGTATTGATTGATTTATTCTTTTTTATGGAAGGAAGCATTTTTTTTGTCTTCAGAATTTGGGCCCCCATTCACAACCATTATAAACCTTGGAGGACTAAAGATATTTTCAAATATATCTCCGATTGTGTTTGTCTGAAAGAATATAGTCATATACACCTAGGATGGCTTGAGGGTGAGTAAATCATGGAATAATTTTCATTTTTGGGTGAACTATGCCTTTAATGTTCATATTTAGTATCCACTTTGATTGTATCAAAGTTCTTTGCTGTCTCCTTCTTCAGTTTCATTGACTATTCCCAATATTACTGACTTTTTAATCGAATTTGCATGCATGATGTGGCCATAGTAAGTCATAGTACCAATGACTTTAACTGCTAATGGCATTCCTGATTTTATACAATCCAGCTCGATTTGTTTTCCTGGATTTCCATGGCATTTGTAACAATTACCGCCACCTTCACATTTCGATTTTCCTTCTGCCTGTTTTTTGATGTCCAGCTCCCATGCATTGTATATTTTTAATTGTATACATTAAAAATACTTTTCGAAATGTCACCTTTAATTCATTGTACTTGCTGTTTCTTTGTAATTGATTGTGAAATTTATTAGCAATTTAAAAATAGTTAAAATTGTTTCTACACCATTTTTTCCCCAGAACAAGCTTGAAACCTCATAGCAACATGCTGTGAACAACCTAGCATCAGTTTTGCACGGGCAAACACTACTCACAGTTTCTTTGGAAATGTATCCAGTTGATAGCGCACACTCTCTCTCCGGAATGACATGAATATGCCCCTATCTCTCTCCGCACTGACAGTATTCTTCCACACAATGGCCTAAAATTACCCCTAACGATGGCTGAGGGCAAACTAATTGCAGGTGTAATAGTTGGACTGACTTGTGTGTGTGTGTGTTGAAGATTAAAGACGTACTTGAGGTACGCCGCCGTCTGCCATTCATACCTAATCCTGCAGGCTTAAATTATTACAGCCGACAACAGTAACTTCAGACCACACCCTCAGACACACGCCAGTCACCCTTTACCTCTTTTATGGATAGGTTAACTCTCTTTGTATGCTTGGAAGAGTGTTTCTATAGGGCATTTCATTAATGCTCAATTAATTCTCACCGTCTCAAGTAGCCTGACGTTAACATCGCTTTGTTTACCCTTGTTCTATAGCCTTAAACCTTGAGCCTCTTCAAATGGGAAGGACACAGAGAGGGTATTTGATACAGCGATTTAAAGTAGTTTTCCATGGTACAGTACGTCTTTATGAAAGCTACACCGATTATTCTCAATACGGCGATCAGACTCCGCAGTTCGTCAGCTGAGCGGCCCACTTACCCTTCTTAATATTAATTAAGGCCTTTCTCTTCCAAAGGTCTTCTCTTCTTTCTTCAAGAGAAGCGTTTCAGGCTCAAGTGACGCCTTGGAGTGAGTGTGTGTTTCTGAGCGTGTGTGTCTCGTGGTCTTGGCGCAGCGGTGGGCTTTTGGAGCCATTGTCCAGGCTGGCTTTTGTGTGGTGGATAAATGTCCACTCAATGGAAGCAGCCAAGATCAAGTCTAATTCCAATTGGGGTGTTTCAGGAGGTTGGAGTTGTGTTAATTCGTCTTTTCTAGATGTTTGATAACATTAGTGAATTAGATGTTTGGCTTCAAAATAAATGACTTCATTTATGATTTTAAATGCCAAACATCTTTGAAATGGTATCCTTTAAAAAAAAAAAAATTGGCCTTTATTCAGATATTTATAGAGTGTCTTAAACACAGATTAATTAACACTAAATACAATTAAAACTAGAAAACACAGATTTATAATATTTTTATGAATATTTGTCTAGATTTAATAAAACCTGAGAGATTTCTGTCCCTCCATTGAAAGTCCATTAGACTCAAACTTTGACGCTTCAAAACATTCGTAAAAGTTTTGGAATGGACTTTCAATGGAAGGACAAAAAAATCTCTCAAGTTTAATTAAAATATATTTCTTCCTGTTTTGAAGATGAACAAAAGTCTTTGTTTAATGATGATAAAAATAGCTTTATTGTATTGACGCCAAAGGTTTCTCACTGAAAGCAATTGGTTATCAGCCGCATCGCAATAAAGTCAAATTCCAATTGGGAGTGAGCATCCCTATATCCCCTACTTTGAAGCAGTTTGGAACACTCTTGACAAAGTGAACAATGAAATTTGACTCAATTTCCTCATTAGCTTCATGAAATGTTACCAACATTAATAAAGGTTAATAAAGGCCTTCTGAAACAAAGCAATGCATTTGTGTAAAAAAAATCTCCATATTTAACAAGTTATGAAGTAAAATATCTAGCTTCCGTCAGACCGTATTTCGTATTCAAATTACGAAAAAAATGTAACAGGCCTTTATTAACCCCCTGGAGCCATGTGGAGTGTGTTCTTGATGGATTGATGTGAATGGAGGCACTTTCTTCAGCTCATACTCGTTGGTCCCACTGACTGCCATTATAAAGCTCGGATATATCTCCGATTGTGTTCATCAGAAAGAAGAAAGTCATATACACCTAGGATGGCTGGAGGGTGAGTAAAGCTTGGGGTAATTTTCATTTGAAAGTGAATTAATCCTTTAACTCCAACTCTCCCGCCATATCTAGATTTAAAATGAATTGCGAGGACTTGTCACCCTGGGTCACATGACCATAAATGATTAAATTACTTCCCTGTAGTAACCATTGTATATTCCTTTGCTAACGGACTTGTGGAAGAGCTCTTCGTGAAGGGTTTTAGTTGTTCGATTTCTTTTGGAACTAGAGAAAGAAATGGCGCTCAAATGGCGCCCCCTTCCCGAAGTGCCCTTTAAGAGTGCAAAAACACTGTTTGAAATACACTCAAAGACAATACAGGTACACGTACTACTCTTGGACATGTGCCAAAATGAGCGTGATGGGTGTTTAATTAACCCAGTTGCATGTGCAATACAATGTGGCATTAAAAACAGCAATGTCACGTTTTCTTGTACAGTAGCTTGTTACTGGTGAAGCTGAACTAGTCACGCTACTATTGTAGATAAGTTAGTAGCATCTCTACTTTGTTTCTTACAAACTCTAATCCCAAACCTATTAGCATTGATGCTAAATAGTGTAAAACCTTTACATCAAACAACCAAGTTCAAATATAATTTCAGTGGGGTGTTGCAGGAAGTTGTGTTTGTTTGAGAAATTTAGAGTCATGTTTGCCATCCTACATATTTGACTGCACATGATTGGCTTTGGATGTTTTGCTCAAATGTTTGCTTTAAAGTGCCAAAACTATTAGCGTCAAAATAAACACAGTGAAACTCAGAGTCAAACATTCAGTTGCCTTCAGTTCCCATCAAAGATGTTTGGAGGAGTAATCACTCTGTGTGTTCAGGAAGCTGTTGTCTAAGACTTTTTCTCTTTTCAAATATCATGTGTGTACCATATAATGAACATGTTTAACCTGTTAATATTGACAGATTTGGCTAGTTAATTGTTTCAATTAACCAGAATCTAGTCAGTCAGGTAACCACTTCCAGTTTGTAGACTTCTAAAGTACTTAGAGCTAGTTGCGTTATGATGAGGAACTAAAATAGCTGTTCATAGAAGCTGTGTTTGTGGCTCACCAGCGTTTTCTTTGATAGAGAAGTTCCTTGAAAATTTGGGCGGGGGCAAATGTTCTAGTATCTCATGATGTATCGATTCCATTTGAATTCAGTCTCGTCTTTTTTCAGTCTTTTCACTACTTTAGAAAACACACATAGACATGTCATAAAGAAAGTAGATGTTTTTTGTGTGCACGTTTGCTGGTGCAGTGCTTTTGCAGAATGTATTGGGAAGTTGTTAGTGTTAGGCTATATATGAGTGTGTGTGGTCGCGTTCAGTAATCTGTCACACGCAACAGTGTGATCTCGTTAGTATTCATAGAGGTTTGTACACAAAGTGTAGTTCAAATGCTAATATGTTTTATGACTGGATAGAAACTGATACACGCAATATCAAAACATGGACAACGTACTTTCCTGAATAATGAATGGTAAAATGTATCTACAGATTTTTACAAATCCTCATGATGGGTTCACAGAATATTGAATTCAGGACTGATTTTGTATTTGATTATTTAAAAATAATCTAATGCCATTTAAATGTAATGAATTTAACACTTTTACCATGGTGTTTAGGTTCAAAAGAAAAAAAATGTAACATCTGTAAGATATACTTTTTAATTATATTTCATTCTTATTCAACTTCCAAAAAATCATTATGACGCCATCATACAAAAATAGAAAAACAATTTAGTTTTGTTATAATGACTTAAATAATTATAAATACATTTATTTATAGTTATAAATTAACAAACATAAAATAAAATAAAAATTATTAAAAAAAAAAGAATAAAATTAATCATATTAAGTGGTTGAAAACATCTTTAATTACCAGTAAACTTTTGTATTGAGCTTGTTGAATATATGTGAAAGGGTTTATGTTACAATTTGTTCATTGATATTGTATAAATTAGGCGTTTATCAATACATAATGCACTGGTACACTTTTACGGATGAAAACCCACATTCATAAAAATATTCAATCCCGCTTTATATTAGGTGTCTTTAACTACCATGTACTGACATTTAAGCTAACCAATACATTGCGTTTATTGTGTACATACATGTTTTTACATTGTACTTACATTTACAAAATACCTGCATGTGATTACAACTGTAATTAATTTCTGGAATTACATCTATAATTACACTGTTGACTCTTCCCTTACACCTTAACCGACCAACCAAACCTGTCCCTAACCTTACCTGTATCCCATCTCAATAGGAGCACAAGTATTTTGCAATACAAGATGAACACAATTGTACTTATTTTTTGATGTAAGTACTAGTAGTTGAAGGATTAGTTCACTTTCAAATGAAAATTACCCCAAGCTTTACTCACCCTCAAGAAATCCTAGATGTATATGACTTTCTTCTTTCTGATGAACACAATCGCTTCGCTTCAGAAGGCCTTCGTTAACCCCCCGGAGCTGTGTGGAGTACGTTTATGATGGATGGATGTGGATGGAGTCACTTTCTTCAGCTCATACTCGTTGGTCCCGCTCACTGCCATTAGAAAGCTTGGATGCGTCAGGATATTTGTTAATATATCTCCGACTGTGTTCATCAGAAAGAAGAAAGTCATATACACCTAGGATGGATTGAGGGTGAGTAAAGCTTGGGCTAATTTTCATTTGAATGTGAACTAATCCTTTAAGAACGTGTAATAATATAAAGTGTGACCAAATATTCACATTAACTGTTACTTTCACACTAATTATCAAATTATCCTAAACTATCAAATCATCCAAATGGAAATATGGGCCGAAATGAAATTTCAATTTTGAGCTTTTTCAAAGTAGTCACCTGTTAGTAAATGCTCAAACACTGACAGTGTGAACGTACTCATGTTGAATGACCTTTTATTGAAACATCAATGCATCAAGACGTCATAGAGAATGAACACACACAGAGATGAAGAGAAAGAATGAGGGAATGAGAACGTGAGTGAGGGGAATGGAAATACACCTGTTCATACTCATTTCAGTCCTTTAGTCATGGTACCGGTTGCCAAGATACACAGATCACTTTATATTAAATGTTTCCAACTGAGCTGACACTTAACAGTAAATTATCGTGAAAGGCTTGTTAATTGGATGTGTGTATACGTGCGCGCGCATCTGTCAAATGCATTTCAACTTCTGCTACAATCATAAAAAAAGTATTCAAACTTAGCAAGTCAATCAGCTCAAATAATTTTCAACATTAATTTTCCAAAATCACCATAAAATTAATTCATTTGATTAATTATCCCTGTGTTACAGTCCATGGTTTTTGGTTTTCTTCAAAATAACTCTCAGGCAATCTCCTGAACTTCTATCCAGTGATTAATGTCTGTGATGAAGAGGCTGTTCAACTTTAAAAGCTTCCTGCTTGTTGAAAGCAAACTAAAAAACAACTTTTGCTAATGATTGCAGCTTGTTTTCAGACCAACTGTGCACTTGAGGGAAGGTTTTGGATTAAAAATACCATTAGAAAATCATTATTTTGTTCGAAAACCTCCCAGTTCTTGGTGAATTCCAGGCATGCTTTCGCGTGTCAATGTTTGAGGCGGCTGTACGTGTCATTAACGACTCCTTGCCTCATTAAAATGTTTTTGTAACCGCTATCTTTCCGCAGCAGTTCTTCCTTGGCAGACAGTTTACCATAAACACAATAAACAGTGGGGGAGTTTACGTAATTGAGCCTTTCTCGCAGTCTCTTTTTTTGCAGAGGGCAGGGTTTCTGGTTGTAGTATTGGTCTGGTCTGAGGCAGTGTAAGAGTGTGTTGAAACCTGTTGAGCTGGGCTCTGTCGACCCGTCTGCAGTGTTGCTCTAGCAGGCCCTGGGGACCTCCGGCGGACAATGAAGACCCTTGGGGAGGGGAGAGAAGAGGAGGGCCGAGGGGTTTGGAGGTGTTTGATATTCATGAGCTCAGATCGGCACATGGTGCCCTGCCTGTCTCAGTGTAAACACCATTAGCATGTCTTGATCAATTAGTCTTCCACCTATTCAGAAAGAATGGCAACAATTTGACCTGTTTTGCAGACTGAATATACACACTACATATCTAATGTCATAAAAAAGCTGATTGGAAAAACCTGTATTTGAATTGGTTGCAAAATGATGTTATGGTCTGATTACATATATGCTCGTTTGACATGCAGATATAAATAAAACTATTAGTTCTATTAGTTATTTTGATTTCAAAACGTTATTACTGAAAATGCTTTTCTCAGCATTGTGATTCTCTTTGTATGCAGTATAGTAATACAATCTTTCATGGACATATTCACGTTTAAATGCAATAAACAATATATCCATTCTTTATATCACACTTATATATCCATTCATTATATCATAGTTATATTATCTATTCCTTATATCACAATATATCCATTAAATATATCACACTGCGATAAAATTATTGTAATGCATGACCTTGAGTATTATATTTATATTTTATTTTTATTTCAAATATTTTAACTATATATATATATGTGTGTGTGTTTGTGTGTGTGTGTGTATATATATATATATATATATATATACATACACACACACATATATATATTTACATATGTGTGTGTGTGTATGTGTGTATATATATATATATGTGTGTGTGTATGTATATATCATTATATTAAATTTTTTTGATTATTTTTACATTACCTTTTACATACATTAAATTGTGTAAATAAGTAATTTCATGCATATATTTATTTTAAATATATGCATGCAATTTAATAAAGTAAAAAAAATTCTACTGTATTTAATTTATTATTTAAATAGTTATTTTTTATATTACCCTTGTATCTTATTTATGTAGGGTTGCAAATATTTTCATATGTGAAGTTATTTATTAAAATTTTACAGGTAACAGGTTTATTTCCATGTCCAGGTCAACATTTGTCTTTTTCTAGCATGGAGTCCTTATAGTGGAGATGTTCCCATGCTCCTGTCCCGCTTTTATCCATCACTCTTTCTCTCCCTTTCTCATTTTCCTTCTCTCCGCCCCTCTTTTATCTCTTTATCTCAATATCACACATTAGTTTATCACCAGCTTGTCTGTGGTAGCAGAGATAGGTGATTATAGCTCATCATTACAGCCCTGGATGTGTATGTGTGTTGGGGTTCTCAGGAGAACCAGAGGGTGGTCCCAGTTCCCAGCGCTCTCAGGGGTCTCTCCTGAGACCAATACAACCTCGATTACAGCATTATGCAGTATCATAGTGCTAATCACAACCAGTCAGAGCAGGAGACAGTGTGTGTGTGTAGAGGCGTGTCAGTGGGATGTTAACTGGGCTGTTAAGGGAGTGTATTGTGTGTGGTGGTTGTATAGTGCCGCCTCAATGCTTCTCTTTGACCTCTCTACCCCGTCTTTCAGAAGCGTAACATCAAATTAACACGCTAATAACTCTCATTACAGCCAAAGCGTCTGAGTGTAAACGTACACTAGCTAGCATGCTAGCATTTCAATCCTTTCAAAACATCAGATTAAAGTAAAACACACAGTTTTCTATTCAAAAAGTCGTTTTGCAGTGACACTTATACCTTTTTAAGTGTGACTGAAGTGGGGTTTTTTTTACTTTTAGCATAACATTCAAACTTAAAGTCAAGCATAAAATCACTCTTGCTAGTTTTGTAGCATTAAGGTGAAAGATATCCTTGTGTAAAAAGTTCTAATGCGCTTCAGTCACCCTACATTGACCTGCGACGTCGCTAGTGTTTATTCACCGCACCCTCATTTGAATGCTAAATACAGCATTGACAACAAACTTGAAGCATGTGAAATCAGTCTGAGATTGATTCCCATCCATTTCCATCATTCGTTTCCTATTCTGCTCTTCATCCAACCATCCGTTTGATTGCTGTTATAGGCATTGGTTTGTCCCTGGAGAGTGCTGTCTTGTAATAGGTATAATAGGGTCAGGCTAATATCAAACGAATGACAGCTTCCCTCTTTTCATTGCTAAAAAGGGTAAACTGGTGCATATGTGTCTAGCGTTCCTATGGCTGCCAGCTGAGACCCCTGTGGGACTGAGAGGCCATCCTCTCCATCTGTTCTGGTGGGCGTAACTCCCACCGATTACCCCGTCCAATTTGTTCTGGGTTGCGTTTACAGCCCAAAACCCAACTAGTGGTTTGCTTCTAATTATGACCTTAAAGACCTAATAACCAGTGTGTTTATAGCTTTGTGGGAGTGTGTGTGTTTCCATTTCACTCATTGCTTTGGCTCACGTTCTGATTAGTCATTTTACAGCGTGACGATGTGCGTGTAGGGTACATTGAGAGAATGAGAACTCTAATTAAGAACCACGTGTGTGGCTTCCCTGAGAAAAAGAACTGAGCTGACAGTCCGTATGCGTGACTGTCCATTTTATTAGCATAAAGAGAGACCTGTTGAATTGTGAGAAAAATTTGTTATTATTTATAGGTATTTGGACATTAGGTGCACACTGCAGTAGAAAATGTGCATTTGTTTCCTTAAGAAACAATTTCTACCTGATCTGATCTGACCTAATCAAACAAACAAATATATACTTTAAACAATAAATCATCAATAAATACTTATATTGATCAGGCATAACATTATGACTACTGACATATGAAGCAAAAAACACTGATTATCTCTTCATCACGGCACCTGTTAGTGTGGATATATGAGGTAGCAAGTTAACACTTTGTCCTCAAAGTTGATGTGTTAGAAGCAGGAAACATGGGCAAGCGTAAGGATTTGAGAGAGTTTGACCAGGGCCAAATTGTGATGGCTAGAGGATTGGGTCAGAGGATCTTCAAAACTGCAGCTCTTGTGGAGTGTTCCTGGTCTGCAGTGGTCAGTATCTATCAAAAGTGGTCCAAGGAAGGAACAGTGGTGAACCGGTGACGGGTCATGGGCGGCCAAGGCTCATTGATGCACATGGGGAGCAGTGGGGAAAAATGGTTCAGGAATGGTTTGAGGAGCACATCAACGAGTTTGAGGTGTCGACTTAGCCTCCAAATTCCCCAGATTTCAATCCAATCGAGCATCTGTGGGATGTGCTGAACAAACAAGTCCAATCCATGGAGGCCCCACCTCGCAACTTACAGGACTTAAAGGATCTGCTGCTAACATCTTGGTGCCAGATACCACAGCACACCTCCAGGGGTCTAGTGGAGTCCATGCCTCGACGGGTCAAGGCTGTTTTGGCTGCAAAAGAGGGACCAACACAATATTAGCAAGGTGGTCATAATGTTATGCCTGACCGGTGTATGTTAAATCTTTAATTCATATTTTAATAAAACTAAATCAATTAATAAATAATTAAAATGCATCTTTAATAAATATTTTTAACAATACATCTTTAATAAATATTATAAACAGTAAGTCATAAATATTTTAAATGGTACATCGTTAATTAACATTTTAAACAATAAACCATTAAGAAATATTTTAAACAATATATCTTTAATTAATGAATATTTTAAACAAATGGCTAATTGATTACTATTTTAAACAATACAATCTTTAATTAATAAATAGGAAAAATAAATAATTGATAAATATTTTAAACAATAAATGCTTAATTAATGAATATTTTAAACAGTCATTCAGGAATATTTTAAACAATCAATCATTAATGAATATTTTAAACAATAAATCAAGAATTATTTTAAACAACGAATCATTCTTTTTTTTTTAAACAATATATATTTAATGCATATTTTAAACAATAAAGCATTAGCTGAAAAAATATTTTTATAATTAAAATAAAACCAGTTAATTTAGATGTTACACCGATTATCTTTTAGCACCATTAGCACAGGTAACAAAAGACTATTTTTTTTGTATATTTGTGATGTAATCCTTAAATAAATATAAATAATGACAAATAGTAACAATACATTGCGTCAGCAATAGACAGCAATCAAGCAACTATCGCTATGGTTACCTCTTCGAAAAACGTTTTTTCGTGAGTGTATATTTGTGCATTCTGACACACACCTTTAAGACCTAAAACAGTAAACTGTTCACTCTAAAAAATGTTGGGTTAAAAACAACCCAGGTTGGGTTGAAAATGGACAAACCCAGTGACTGGATTGTTTTAACCCAGCGAATGGGTTGATTTAGCCCAGCAGTTGGGTTAAATATTTGCCCAACCTGCTGGGTAGTTTTATTTAACTCAACTATTGTTTAAAGATTACTGTATTGCTTGCTTAAAATGAACCCAAAATATGTTGGAAATAATAAATAAAAAAATATATTTTTAATAAATGAACATTTATTAATAAGTTTAATGAATAATAATTAAACAATTAACATTTATTAAATTGCTTATGAATAAATGTTCACCTTTTGATTATTATTGTTGCCTCTAGTGATTATGAGTCTGATTTTTTATTTCCAACCGGTTCATTTTAAGCCAGCCATATAGTAATTTTAAACCACAGTTGGGTTAAATAAAACTACCCAGCAGGTTGGGAAAACCAATCGCTGGGTTTGTACATTTTCAACCCAACTTGTTTTTTTTAAGCCAGCATTTTTTTTTAGAGCGTACACTTCAGTTCTTTTGAGATCACATCAAAACTTTTACCTGCAGTACTGATATAACTTGTAGCACAGTTTTACAAAAACTTTTAGAAATAGGAAAATATGTAAACATTTGTACTTTTATACTTTGAAATTGTTCGTACATTGATATTTCATGTGTCCACTAAAATGTAAAGAAATGTACATCTGCACTTCATGGACATGTAGAGAATACACACCTGCAGACATTGTGCAATCTCTGGTGTTAAATGCTCTGTTTTACCTTTAATACATTCATAACCTCTTTCATGTCTGTACTGTACACAAATATATTACTTAGTTTGCTATTTCTAACCTGCATGTCAATCAAAATGGCAGTGGCAGTGCACCAAAAGCTCATTACGTTGCAAACAGTTGACAGCATGTTGACACTGAACTTTGTGTGTGTCATAATTCTATAACTGTGGTAATAAATCTTGGTTTAACAAGACCACAGAGGTGCCATGACCTGTGTGAGCCCTGTATCCGTCTCCTTCCATGTGTCTGTGTGTCCTCACAGCAGGATTAGATAAATTACCCCGCCTCGTCTCACCCATGCTAATAGCCCTAATGAGGCAGATACATGCTGGATGAATAGAGCCTGCCTGGAGGGGGGCATGTACCCCTTTCAAATAAGGGAGGGGGTCAGGGTTTTTGTGTGTGTTTGTGTGTTTTTCTCTTGGGTGTAGTTGTATTGTTTGTGAAGCCCATAGGCTTTTGAACTTTAGAAATCAAAGGTGGTCCATGTGAAGACCAAAAACTAGAAGCTCTTTCAAAGGGAAGGTATTTAGCCGTTTCTCCCCGAGGTACTCTTCATCCCTCAGGCTTTGCTACATTCTTTCTCTTTCTTTCCTTTTTTGAGATAGATCCAACAATCACTGAAATCTCACTTCAAGACCTTCGTGATGGTGAAGAATGGATCAAATTTGCATAATTGTCTGCATGGTTTTCACTGGGTCGTTGACTTTTTTAAAAGTGTAAAAAAACATTAAGGAGATATAATTAATTTGGAAGTTTTATTAACTGTTGACAATGAGGTTATGTGGTTTTTATTATCAATTAGCACTGCTTTTGTCATTTTTTACAATATGGACAAAATTTGTCACCAAAAAAGTCATTCAGGTCAACCAAAATTTCGGTTTTACTGAATGACACTTTTGGTTATACCGAATGACGATATTTTCGAACAATGCTAAAAGGCTGATATCTAGCTAGCTAGCTAGTTAGCTTGCTAGCTACCTAGCAAAAGGACAATCAAACATTTTATATTTAGTACAAGTTTTTTAAATATTATAACATTTTCCATGTTTTATAGCGGTTGTACCGAATGACCTGATGTTTCGGGACATGCGTATAAGTGAAAACATGAATTTTTCAAATAGTTAAAAGAGAGTTAGTTACTTTGCTTCCCGATCATGTGGTCCATGTCACATCCTGTCACGTGATATTGACCGCATGACTTGATCCAAAATGGTCCCTATATATAATGGTTACTCCGAATGACATCAGTGAAATTCATTTTTCCAGACATTCTTTTTCATAACAAAGCAACAACTTCTACACATATTTTTAATACCATTTTGCACTATGTTGATATATGATGTTATAAAATCATGCCAGAATAAAAAATATATACATTTATTGTATTTTTAGATATTTTAATCACAAATGAAATGGCTGTATTGGCCTTTGGACAGTTAAACCGAATGACCTTTTTGACACTTCAAAATCTTTAAAATACCTTTATATGTAGCAAAATATAAATAAAACATTTTGAGATTCAATAAAAGAGATCCAGTTGTACTACCTTACATACTTTGGATGTCATATCTTTGTTTTTTATTATTATTAAGGCCTTTGGACAAAAAATGACCCGTCACGTCATTGACCCATATACAATTTATTTGGAAATGTTTTATTCTAAATGAATACATTAATAAAAATAATAGTTAATAATACATAAATAATTCAACATGGTAGTATTTGCAGACATTATTATTTAAAGTGAAAAACCCTTCTATCAAAAGTTGTCCAAGGAAGGAACGGTAGTGAACCGGCGACAGGGTCATGGGCGGCCAAGGCTCATTGATGCACGTGGGGAGTGAAGGCTGGCCCGTGTGGTCCAAGTCGACAGACAAGCTACTGTAGTTTAAATTGCTCAAGAAGTTAATGCTGGTTCTGATAGAAAGGTGTCAGAATACACAGTGCATCGCAGTTTGTCGCGTATGGGACTGCATAGCCGTAGACCAGTCAGGGTGCCCATGCTGACCCCTGTGCACCACTGAAAGCACCATATTGTGTGATTTTTACACTTTAAACAATAATGTCTGTTATCATGTTTAAAAAAAAAATATGTTAATGTATCAATTATTATTTTTTATTAATATGGACATAACACATTATATTTATGAGCATATGTAATTGTTTAATATTAATAAATTTTTTTCTTATTTCTTATTTTATTATATTTTTTTATTTAAAAAAGTATATTTAATAATAATTCTGATTTAGAATTAAATCCCAAGTTAAAATGAATTCTATATTCAAATGAACCTCAACAGAGAACATATGCACATATTTATTAAACAATTACATATGTTCAATGTGTTGATATTGTACTCATAGTGTCTATACAAATGTAAGTGTACAGTAATCTATTGCATTTTCTTTTGTACAACCTAGTGTAATAAAGTTGATTCAGTCATATTAGGACTGGAATTAACTGCACTGTACAAAATTATTTTCATGATTTGTTATCATAAAATTTTTTCTTTTGTCAAATCAACATAGATAATTAATGTAGTTCAGATAACATAATATTTTGAGTTTCTGTTGGTTAAACCAATCGCCTTCATTGTATTAACTCAAATTTTTAATTTCAATGAACTCAAAATTTTAAGGCAACCAGGTTACAGTGTAGATGATGTAGATGCAAAGTTAAGAAATGTAATTTTTCATGTTATTGAACTTCAGAGTGCTAAAGAATCTGTTAAGTTCAAAGGTTAATCTGCCATTGTGTGAAATCATCTGTGTGTGACTGGAGCGTGTTACTGGCCCTCCAAACATGCATCTTGACCTGCAAAATATGTTAAAAATGTGGCCATCTAGACATTGCGTACAGTGAAAAGCATCAAAGTCATGAACAAACAGCTGTCAAATAAAGCATGTGCCGAGACTGTCAGACTGTGTGTGTGAGTGTGTGTGTATGTGTGTGTTTGTGTAGAACAGGCCCATCTTGGTCGATGTTAGTGTATAAAGAGCAGGTATATGGTTTGACAGAAACCCCAACAAAGGGGTTCACTTTGCACACTTCACTATGCAAACTCTCACACACTTTTGGTTGGTTTGAGACCCTCACTGTAAACCTTCAGATATCTAAACCGCATACACACCTTCATCCAGCACCTACATTTGATGGTTCACCCCAGAATTTGCACATATTGAACCATGTCATTATATGTACAACAATTGGCTGCTAAACTGTTACTTTCACACAGTTAGGTGTCAAACCCAGAATGCTCCGGTGTATTGTTCACCCTGCTCAACTAAAAACGTTAAACTAAAATGGAACTATGCAAAACAGAATGGATTACTCTTCCAATGACACAGTT
This sequence comes from Anabarilius grahami, assembly GCA_003731715.1. Taxonomy (NCBI): domain Eukaryota; kingdom Metazoa; phylum Chordata; class Actinopteri; order Cypriniformes; family Xenocyprididae; genus Anabarilius; species Anabarilius grahami. The sequence continues at coordinate 1,761,409 of RJVU01022182.1, forward strand.
ACTTTGAATGGACTGTAACATTTCTGCAGTTATTAAGCAGGTAAGATGCACATAATATATAGGCACCACATGACTTTGTCACAGAAAACTATATTTTATATAATAATAATAATAATAAAAGTAATACATTATATATAAACATATTTATATTATAAATGATTGTAATATAATATTCACAAAACATTATGCTCAGAAGTTTACTGTAAATAGTTATTGATATTAATAATATGTCAATGTTTGTCCTGTCATCTGTCTACTTTTATTATACATTGTTGCATCATTGACACTTATCTAAAGTTCTAATGCTTATAGAACTCGTTGTCAAATTAGACAGATGTCAACAAAGACAAATCCTCATCCTTGAAAACAATGAACAAAACTATGCAAGGTAAAAGAAAATATGACCCTGTATCTGTTAAATGGTCTGAAGCAAAAACAGTTAACGTGGGGTTTATATATTTAGCTTTTTAAATCAATAAAGGTCTGTGGGATTGTCCTTATGTAGATAGCTATACAAGTAGACTTGTGTGTGTCTACAGTGTTATCAGACTGTCTTTGTTGCTATAGCTTTGCTTCTGTTTCTATATCCTGAAGCAAATGTTTGTGTGCTGGGTGTATAAACTCATCAATGCTCAGCTATTAAAAAGCTGTTACATGCTGGATTACTAGACTGGAATTGATCAGCAGGTGTGATAGAGTCAGAGAACCCCCCTTTCATTTTTTAAAGGAGTTGGTATTATGCAAACTTTTGGCAGCACAACTAGATTTTCCAGTTTGCTGTGTTTCTCTCTCATTCTTCTCAGTCACTCATCAGCTTTTAAGGCAGTTGAGCTCTTGAAAACTGTTGAAACAAATCATTATGCTGTTGTGAGGCTGTGCGCATTACTATGAGGAGAATTTGTTGCCGTGTAAATCGGTAAAGACAGAATCTATGTCTGCAGTATGTGTATGACATTACTGTAGTGTGCCTTACCTGAATTGTACTGCCACAACACATTGAGCATTATTTAAAGGGATATTTTCCCCCCAAAAAATCATCATTTACTCCCTCTTATCGTTTCAAACCTATATGATTTTCATCTGTGGAACACAAAATGAGGTATTTTGGGAAATGTTCAACACTTTTTCACTCATACAACAAAATATCACTGTAAAACAAAACGAGTTCAGGTAACTCAAAGCATTAGAGGAAACTAATTGCCTTAAACCGTTTAAGTTTAAAAACGAATATACTGTGAACTTATTCCATTCGAGTCCACATAGTAAATTAAACCATGTGGAATTCAGAAACCCTTGTTAATAGCGACACCTGTGGCCGCTGAATGAACTGCAGTCTGCAACGTATTGCTCGTGCGCGCAGACGTGCACACGTAACACACAAGAGACTGAACGTGATTCAAGGCCCGGATTTTCTCACGGCGAAGTTCTTTTTTTGTAAAAGTAAAATATTAATTATTAAAAGTAAAAAGAGGTTGGAAATATCTTTGCAGTGATACACTGTTAACGAACGTGACGACGACGCCCACGCTAAACGACTGAGAGCGACGGTTAGATGATTATGTAAATATGTGCCGCGCGCGCTTTCATTTCAAAAACAAGATAAACAAACATCAATGACAGCGGTGAGAAAGCAGAAGTTAAGAAAGCATTGGGATGTGGATATGTTTGCACCAGCTCTGCAATTCATGCCGACAGATGAGGTAATTAAAATGATGATAGTTTGATTAAAGCACATTTGAGGCTGTAGACTTATAGATTTGGCTATGTGAGACTATAGTTGAATTAATCCTATTTTTTGCATGACACATTGACACTACATTACAGAATAGCTATTTCGGTATTATCCTGAACATTGTAAGCTTTAATTTCATGGTTCATTGAATGGAAGAGGGACTCTCGGCAGCGCGCGTAAATGTCACAGATTATTATTATTATTTATTTATTTTTTTTAGCAAAAACGGGCTTTCATAGACAACCTAGGAAGTTGCGGAAGGTCTTAAATAAGTTTGGTTACTAGCTGTTTACACATTGGCAATAAAAAGTGATTTAAACATGACCATAGGTACATATAGCGTATAGCCCCTTTAAACACTTTGGGGCGGTTTATCGGACAGGGTTTAAATTAAACCAGGATAGGCCTTAATCTAGAATAGTTAATCGTGGCTTAAAAATGGCTTTCTGAAACACAGATTAGGTACAGATTACTAAAACCTGGACTATGGAGTCCTGAATTAAAATAAACTAGATTAATTTAAAACCAACTGTGCTAATCTGAATTAGCATGAGAGAGGTTGGCTGTAAAACTTGGAATGAACCAAGAAAAGCTTAAAATTGCATAGAACTGAGAAGCAAATTCAAGGAAAACAATGGCAGCAGAAAAAGATTGCAATCTCAAAAAATACAAACAAAAAACTGTACTAAACAAGAAACAGTTCTTTTAAAGCAAGCAAAATACATCAGCTGTGAAAAAAAGAAATGCCTGGAAATCTGTTTGTAATGAATTCTATTTAAAAAGATGAATTCTATATATATAATAATCCAAAGATTATTAATGCTTTTGTTTTGTCTTTACATAGCAACAAACTAAACATAACTATTTACACATGTGATGATCAGTGTTGGCAGTCTAGAAATGATACTGGTTTGATGGTTACTTGACTGAAACGTTATTTCAAAATGAAAACATCAGGTCAGTTCTAGTAACCATTTCAAGTCAATTTAACATGATGCAATCACATTTGAACCAAAAACAATGGTGTTAAATCAAAATAAATTTTTTAAATAAAGTGAAAAGCATAAAAAAAAAAAATATTATACTATAATATTAAAACTATTACACAGTATATCAATATCGATATATATATATCCAAGTAATACGTATGTCTTCTTTGAAAAACAATGTTAATCTGAAGTTAAACCTGCCTCCTGGTAGGTTTAATTTAAGCCTCAATTTAGTCCTGGAGTGTCTCTAGTCTTCCTCCAGGAAATCAGTTTATTAAAGGGCACCTATTATGCAAAATTCACTTTTACATGGTGTTTGACCATAAATGTGTGTTGGCAGTGTGTGAGCAAAACCACCCTAGAATGTAAAAAAAACACTGGGTGGATTTTTCTCAATCTCAATAATTCATAAGCACTGTCTCAGAACACCCTGTTCTAAGATTGCTCTCACTGTGACGTAGAATTGCGCTAAGCCCCACCCACGTGGTTTGATTGACATCTTCTCATATTTGCCACATAAGCACCTGTACGACAAGTAATGTCAACATGACGCAACCGTTCCCTCGCATAAATATAATTTCGTTTGTACTTAGCAAACGTTATCACAGTATTTGTGTTTGTAGTTTCAAAAAATTGCCATATACAGTGACCTGGTCAATCGTAAAATACTTTTAGTTATTACATTTTATGAATTTATTTATTAAGCAGTGATGTGATACATGGGGTAATAATTAGGGCTGGGTATTGACACAAATTTCAAAATTCGATCCAATTTCGATTCACAAGCTTGCGATTAGATTTTGATTAAATTCGATTCGATTCAATATCAATTATTTTGGATATGGGAACAGTACATGGCAAATTTTCAAGGAAAAAAAATCTCAACTAATGCTGTAAACTATACATGGGAATCAGTTTTATATTACTACAATATTGAAGGTTAAAATTAACTGATTTGTATACAAACACTTAAATTAGTGGAAGTTTAGGAAGTTTTATAATAATTAAAATACTAACTTTACAATTATGTAATTATATTTCTACTCCAATTCGTTTTTTGAAACACATTATTTAAATGGCAGTTATAAAAAGTTGACGGATTTATTCAAGCATACATTAAATATTGAAGAACATTAAAAATTATAATGAATATGTAATATGGTGGATATATTTAGCAAAATGCTCCCTAGAGTTCAGTTTTGTAGCTGACTAACGAGTTATGGTCACTGAATATGGTTTTTTGAGGTAAATGTGGCGTTACGTGACATTGCCTTCAAGCTGATTTACTGACGTCTTTTGCGGTTGAAACACTGATTGAGCTATTCTATGAGACGGGATTCGGATTTCGGTAAGTTGTACTGTATCTTTCAACATACTTTTGGGTGTTCATTCATGTTTATTTTGCGCTGTAACTGGTATTAGCGGAGGAGATGATCAGTTCACGTGTGCTTCGCGTTGCCGCCTCTCTTGAACTGAGGTGCTAAAGCGATCTGTCACGCCACATTAAATAGCACCAAAACGGTTATTTTTTGAATTTCATAATAAAATGGACAGAATTTGAAATCTGAGACTTCGTTTCATATCAAAAGTAACAAAGCACAAAGATTATTGCGATTTATTGGATGGGAGGAGCGCTACAATGTTCTATTCATTCATCAACTGAAAACAGACTAATCGTTTCTGTTGGTTTAAGAATCGATATCGGTATGTACAAAATTGAGAATCGATTAAAATCGAGAAATCAATATTTTTTTACCCAACCCTAGTAATAATATACAGTATCGCAAAATACATTGATTGATTGATTGTTTGATTGTAAAAATGACTGGCAAACTGTACATTTTATTAAGTATAATACTTTTGTAATCTCATTTGTCCTTTTTTGCAGCTTGACAGACCCTGGATACTGCTTTCTTACGTCATATGGAAAAGAGCGTGAATAATCCTCCGAATTTCTCCTTCTGTGTTCCATGGAACACAACAACACACAACATGAGGGTGAGTAAATCACGCCTTCTAATTTTTGAACGTTAAACTTCAAAAATCGAGCACATCGAGAACAATGTATGTTTAATTGAGAACACATTCCTACTGTTTCCTCCATCATTTGAATCAGACTCATTTCCTTTGTCTACTGAGGTATTTCACTAAATTTCTTGTCAGATTGCTTTTAGTGTGATGGGTGTGGTAATATTACTTGACCCCCAAATGGACTGAGCTAGAAAAAAAAAAGATTCATCTGATAAAGCTAATGAGGGACATTTTAATGTTCAAAACGTGTGTATTGAGTTGCTGTAATGTGGCTTATCTAAACATGACATCCGTCCATTAAACTTTTGTGTGTATGTGTGTGCACACTGAAGTTTGGACCTTTCTAAGAAATGTGGCAGTTTTGTTAGCCCATTATCAAAAAAGCTCCTGGAATGAGTGAGTCAGGGCTTCCTGGTGCCTTCCTGTGTTGTAATGATCCAACTAGCCGTCCAAACAATACTTAGCGCACAATTACCATACTAATTTCTGTTCAAGAATGATTTAAGGCGTATAAATGACAGCTGGCATCAGTGCAGTTGATGCATGATCATGGCAAGTGACACATAAGGAAGGGATAGAAAGTAGCAGGTGTGATATGGAAATGCAGGTGCATTTTTACATTGTAAAATATTTCAACACACTGAAAAGTAAAAGTTCAAAATTGTACTTTCAATGTACTTACAGATGAAAGAAACAAATTATATGCACATGCATATAACATTAAAGAAAAAATTCCATTAATTAAATAGAAGTTAAATATTTAGGTTTTTGCATTTTTTCCCCTAGTGTAATTGACATCCCCCCCTTCAAAAGTTGATATTTGCGATTATCATATTGAGCCATTTTGAAATTTCTCAATATAGAATTTGACAGACTGAGATTTTTTAATAATTATATTTATTGAGATTTTCAATTCATCACACATTACAAGGAAAATGAGAACCAACAAGAAAAATAGCCTTAAAAATTAAAAAATAACATTATTCCACCTTTTAATTGAAGTAGACTTTTTACTGATCCAATTCATTTTTTTCCTTGCTGTAAAGGTTTATATAATACAGGTCCTTCTCAAAAAATTAGCATATTGTGATAAAGTTCATTATTTTCCATAATGTAATGATAAAAATTAAACTTTCATATATTTTAGATTCATTGCACACCAACTGAAATATTTCAGGTCTTTTATTGTTTTA
>RJVU01022182.1:1768278-1779875 GCA_003731715.1 Anabarilius grahami
GCATCCTGGGCCTCCATAACACCTCAGCAGTGCCACAGGCTGATTGCCTCCATGCCACGCCGCATTGAAGCAGTCATTTCTGCAAAAGGATTCCCGACCAAGTATTGAGTTCAAAACTGAACATAATTATTTGAAGGTTGACTTTTTTTGTATTAAAAACACTTTTCTTTTATTGGTCGGATGAAATATGCTAATTTTTTGAGATAGGAATTTTGGGTTTTCATGAGCTGTATGCCAAAATCATCAGTATTAAAACAATAAAAGACCTGAAATATTTCAGTTGGTGTGCAATGAATCTAAAATATGTGAAAGTTTAATTTTTATCATTACATTATGGAAAATAATGAACTTTATCACAATATGCTAATTTTTTGAGAAGGACCTGTATAGTAGGGCTGGGTATTGACACAATTTTCACGATTCGATTACATTACTATTCACATGCTTTCGATTCGATTTGATTACGATTTTGATTCGATTCGATATCGATTATTTTGGATGTAGTATTTCAGTTACAGTACATGGCAAATTTTCTAGAGGAAAAAAATCTCTCAACTAATGCTGTAAACTACACATGTAAGTCAGTTGGTACTACTTAACTTATTTATATAAAAACACTTATATTGCACTCAATGATGTTTTTATTATAAATAAAGTTTAGAATTACATAATCATATTTCTACTCCGATTCGTTTTTTTGAAATATAAACATTTAAATTGTGGCCATCATAACTGATTTATTCAAACATGGATTAAATATTAAAGAACATTAAAAATTATAATAAATATATAACGGTGCATAGCTATATTTATCAGAATGTTGCTTTCTAGAGTACACTTTTCTAGCTGACTAATGAGTTTATGGTCACTGAATATGTTTTTCTGAGGTAAATGTGACATTAAGTGACATTGTTTACAAGCTGTTTTACTGACGTCTTTCTGAGGTTGAAACACTGATTGAGCTATAACAAGAGACATGATACGGATTTCGGTAAGTTGTACTGTATATTTTAACATACCTTCAGATGTTTAGTCATGTTTTTTTCGCACTATTAAAGCGGAGGAGAGGATGTTCACATGCGCTCCGTGCTGCCGCTTCCCTTTAACTGAGGCGCTAAAGCGATCTGTCACGCCACATTAAACAGCGCCAAAACTGTATTTATTTTTTGAATCTCATAATAAGATGGACGTCATTTGAAATCTGAGACTTTGCTTCATATCATAAGTAACAAAGCACAAAGATTATTGCGATTTATTGGATGGGAGGTGTAGGCACTACATATTCTGCTCATTCATCAACTGAAAACAGACTAGACTAATCGATTCTTGGGATTTAAGAATCGATATCGGTTCGTAAAAATGAGAATCAATTAAAATCGAGAAATCAATATTTTTTACCCAGCCCTATGATATAGTATAGAAGATATATCTTCTTGGTACTCCCAACATCAACAACACTGGATCAAATTTAAAAGATCTTTTCCATACTGAGATTTTTGTGTTTATATACTAAGAATCTGTGTTTAGGAGTCATTAATGCAGTCACATATACATTCAACCCCACTCATTCATCTAAGACTGTTATGTAGTATGTTTAAAAACAAATTGGTCTGAGAATATTACTAAAGATGTTCTCAGCTATTGAATATGGACAATTTGTCTAATTATCTGAAGGGTAATTGTGATGTTATAATAAGTGATGGTTATTTTATTGGTTGGGGGAGTGCTACTGTTGTCATGTTTCCCATTAGTATCGGTCTTTATGAAGTTAGCAAGCCAGAGCACATGTTTATCAAACACACACATCTTAATGAGCTTCAGAGAGTGTAGGGCACTTATGTAATTACCTTAATGAAATATAATTTACCCCAGAGTAGTCTTTGGATAGTTAGTAACTAACTTACTCAATCTAGACTGGCTCCACCAAATGAAAACACACAAGTACACATATAAAGATGGTTCCTTTTAACTTGAAGTGTGTGTGTATGTGTGTACGTGTGTACCAGCATTGCTTTTTCCCTTAAAAATGCAAAGCTAAAGCCCTGTGGTGATTTTCTCACACACACTTGTTTACACTCTAAACACTAGCAGTGCTTGGACGATGGGAAAATACACTCTCAGCACAACCCTCATGAAGTGTGTTTGTGTGTGTGCATTAATGTACTATCTGCACCTTAAGTTGTGTGTGTGAGAGAAAAAGATGGGTGATGTTCATCGCAAATGTACTTTCCACTCACGGGCGGTTTGCTATTTTAGTCCTGCTGCTAGGCTAGCGCACACACAAATGTTCCCAGAATATGTTTCAACATTGAGTTTTTGTTTATTTGTTTGTTAGTGTGGTTTTAGATAATAGTTTTAGTTTGTAAGATGGTGAGTGAGTGAATTACAACCAGCTAAGAGCAAATTTCTGTGGTAGAAACTGCCTTAGCAGTGTTTCCAACCACTGGGTTGGGCGTGTGAAATTAGCGGCGCCGGCCACAGCCAATCACCTCTTATCTGATCATTGATTATCATAAACATTAGTGTTAGATGGGAAAGATTGTAACGGAAGTCAAGCAGACAGATTATGGTGATAATCAAATGATGTAGCAAATGTTGTTCTCCTACATTTGTTAGCTAACATGTTAGCAGTGTAATTGGTATTACTAACACACATAACTACTTTGAAAGTGTGTGTGTGTGTGTATGTGTGTGTTTGTGTGTGCGTGCCACGCTCTGCTGCCACTTCATAGTGAAGTATTGTGAAAGTGCTGTCAGGATGACACTTGGTCCCGCTGCTTCAACACGTACGCACCACCCGAGGCAAGCCAGTTCTGAAGTACGTTTGTGCACTTTGCGTTTTGCCAAAAGTCTCGCTCCAGGCCGTGACCTTTCCACTTGAACGAATACTCTAAAGCGAATGTTGTTGTGGTCTGTTTAGCTCTGTGTGTCTGAAAGCATATTTGTTTGCTTTGTAATCACCTGTCATGTTTTATTATATGCTATGGATTCATGCATGATTGACTCTGTGTTGCAAAAATGTCAAAATTAAGGTCAAAATGAAATAAAATCAAAGGTGATTTGATGTAGTACAGTAGAAGAGTTGTTAGCAGTGAGAGTTGCTGAGGGTTTTTTGTGTGCGTGTAGGTGAGCGTTTAAGCCCCTTAAGGTGTTAAGGGCCTCTTACCATCAAGGCTGTCCATTTTCACATGTTTGCTGAGACAAGCTGACCAACTTTTCCTGTGGCTTTAACTGTAAAACAATCACACATTAACTTAGTGACACATTAAATAAAGACTGTGTACAGTTATTTTATATATATATGAAAACATGGTGCTGATGTTGTATGTTGGTCAAACCTATTTCTAAAAGAACAAGGTGCACCTACTTAGCAGTAATGTTGATACATGACACACTGGGTGATAGATGATACACAGGTTTGTACAAATTAATTCAAATGGTAACAGAGAGAGTGACATGAAGCTGATGATAGCCAAACTGAATTTCTGTAATGCGAGTATTCTGTTTTACATCAACTTTGACTGTTGATAGTGAAAGCAGACTCCGCATAATAATGGCTTCAGAATAACTCGATAAATAGATAGATAGATAGATAGATAGATTTAACCCATGACCATTGCACCATGTTCTACAATTAACTTGTTACTTTTAAAAATAATCCACCCCAACAATGTTACTATCTGTGATTCTGTAGATGGCATGAAGCTGAAGTTCTTAGTAACACAAGTGCTGTTTAAAGAGTTCAGAGCCCACACACCAGCAGCAAACAGCTCTTAACCACACCTATTAATAGCTTACGGAAAAGAAATGCATCTATGCCAACTGTAAACATAACCTGTAGAGATCTTTCAAACAGAGATGAGCAGCAGTTTAATACAATGATGTGGTAGAAAATAGTCATTTTGACAATTTTAAGAGGAGCTTGGTGTTCCATTTCATGCCTGACAATCATGCCTGCCATATATTGCTTCCTTTGCACTCTTGTCTTCCCATCCATTTGATTTTACACCTACAGAGCACATATTCACAGCATTATTTACAGTTATTTGAAATGCGAGGGAGTCTAATCATAAATACGGGTTAAAGATCATTAAAAGGCTAATAACTGCAGCCAAGGTTTTGGCCTCAGTTCAATCCTGTACGCTAGGCCTTTTTAAGCTGCTAATTAGCTCTGTTCGCCAAGATAAGAATATCGTAGCCTGTTCTTTTCACAGATAAATTGACGTTTGAGTTGTCAGTTATGATTTTTAAAACTGATTCATCTACGCTACAGTTTTTACATTTAGCTTAGCAATGCTTAACTCATGTGAAGGTAGAGAAAATGGAGCTATAAAGCCAACACATTCTCATGGCAATTCGTAACTATATAACATTTATAGTGAATTGGTGACTAGTTTGTATGAATATGCCATTTGTTCATTTTTGTGTGATCTGCTTTAGGAATGCACTGATCCGATGCTCATGGTGCGTTCAAGTTCTCCTGAGAAGTTTGTATTTAAGAGTTGGGAAGTCGTGTTTACGACGTATGGTGATTTCAAGTCACTTTCGTCAGAACAAGATGGCGGTGTACCTTCTCTTCAATAACTACACAAAAAAACTTTGTTACATATTACATTGTTATATTACAATGCTGTTATATTTTGTGCAGGGAATTAGCCTATTTTGTTGTAAATAAAAAAGCCTGATAATGTCACTGCTAAATATTGTGGTATTCCACCACGTTTCTCACTATCACTCCCCTGAGCTTTCCACTGGTATTTATGACTTTGTGGTGGCATTCATGTGTGTTCAGCTAGTAAATATGGTCATTCCGACATGTCTTAAACACATCCTCAGTATCAGCATCGGCTCCGATAATGCTATTTTTGCCGGATCAGGTTTCGGTCAGACGAAGCCGGTCCAATTCCGATATTGTGCGTATACTTTTCTGTGTTATTGTTAAGCCCCACAAAAGGCATTAAAACATTATAAAGCACCATAAAGTTTTTGTGTACTATATTTCAAGTGTTCTGAAACCGTTCCATAGTTTAATGTGAGGTACAGATGAATATTTAAGTAGTTAAATTCAGGTTTAGGCTTCCCTCTCCTGCGGCTTCCCTCTCCTGCGGCTGTCAATCATTCTCCATTCAGCATTCAAACTGTGTGTCGTGTTCAGTTACGACATGAATATGAACATGATGAAAATCTCTCTAAGATGATTCAGTGTTGCTATTATTATACTTGATCTGTAGATAAAGGTCTATGGTTTTGCATAAAAGCACTTTATCTTGCTGGAGTTTATTGCTGTTTCTAAATCATGTTTCTTTCTCCCGGGTGTCTGTTAGATCAGTGTTTCTCAACCAGGGGTCCATGGACCCCTAGTGGTCCTTGACATAATGCCAGGGGGTCCTTATAAAATATCTGAATATGATTTTTTTTTTTATATTTTGACATGTTTCCATAAAAGAAGAAGATAATATATGTATAATATAACTGACTATATGAATATAGAACAAGTCAACTAATGTAGCAGTAAATTACACTTGATTGCATTTGTTCGTCACAAAGACATTTTATTCTGGGGTCCTTGAGGATGATTCCAAATATGATGGAGGTCCATTACTCAAAAAAGGTTGAGATTCACTGTGTTAGATCACAACACTAAACTATTGCATAGATATAATACACTACGCATCAATATTTCTTTGTGCTTACAACTTATCAATGGGAAGCTCTGTGCACTGTGACTCTGTGTACTGTGACTCTGTGTTGCTTCAAGCGCATCATTTTGCACACGGGATGTGCATAAGCGCTTTGTGCCACTCTGTATTGGAGCCTTTCATATTATAGTACTTTTACGCAATGAAAGATTATTAATAGCCTTTTTTTTGTTCTTTCCTAGCTATCATATGTTGCTGCCTGATAAGAAAGATGCATTATAAATTAAAAAGTAATGTCTTTTAATTTATTTATATATAAATATATACTACAAAATTTACTTGTTTTTCATGATTGTATGAGTCATATAACGTAAAGTCATGACTGAAGGAGTCAGCCTGATCCCAGTCTCTTTCACACAATGAGGTATACAGTTTATTGGGTATTCAGCACTTTTTTTTTTTTTTAAATAAGTATCGCATTGGTACTCTGTATTGGCCAATACTGAATCCCAGGTATCAGAAACGGTATCAGAGTCGAAATTGGCGGATCGGAGCATCCCTAATCTGCTTATATGCCCCACTGACAGTTAGGTTTAGGGTTGACTTTCATGCTTACATTTTTTCCAAAAAATTGCATGTTTCCATTTGATCACATCGTACAAATTTATACGAAATCGCTACCTTGTATAATATGCTGCATTCATGCCATATCGTAATTACGGTAGTCTCGAGATAACACGTGACGGTATATTCGGAGCTGTTCACGTCCTCGGACTGGGAATTTTACGTTTCTATAGCACCACTTTCAATGCCCAAAAGAATCTGCAGCGGTCCAGTGGTACCGCGGTCACATGGTGCAACCGTGCAAGTAAGAGCTCTCAGAAAACTCCTATCTTACAAGCTGTAATTACGAGTTATATGAGGACAAATCGCGTAATTGCGGTAATTACGACATGCTGTGATTGGAGCTATAGTTATGTTTTCTCATGAAATTAGGCTGTATTAAGCTGTTGCAAAAACGTAAGAGTAGATTTAAATCTGAACGTACAATAATTTCTGAACGTATAATAATATTCATACTCTTGCCATGTCAAAAGTTTAATTTTTTTCTATAGTAAGGAATGTTAGAAGACAAAATGCTCAAACAAATCTCTTGTGCTGATAAAGAGCGATACAATTTTCATATGAATAAGTAAATGGAATATAATTAATATATCTTGAAACATCTCAAACCGTTACTTTTTCAATGATGTTAGCGAAAAATGATTTTAATGTGTTTTAAATATCAACAGCATTCTGTGTACAATGTGTACACCATTGAGTATGTATCATATAACTGTGTGCATACCTGTGTTTGTATATCTGTGTTTTTGGCTGTTCACCACTGTTATTGCACCCACTCAGCCAGATCTGACATCACCTTTGACAGGATAGCAGAATAAACCCACCCACACATCAACACAATTTAACCTCACTACTCAAGACAGGATGAGCCTACCTTTCTCTTTCTGTCTTTCGGAGGAAGACAGTAGCAGTGGTGTCACTTCACACGCTGTTTCACCTAGTGTTTCGCCCCCACACGTCTCCTTTCCTCTCACTCACAGGAAATTGCGGGCATGCCATGTCGCCAAAGAACATGGCTCTTTTCTATATGAAATTCTGTTTTTTTTCTCTCCTTCCCCCTCATTCTGTGTGGTTTATCACTTTATTTTCAACATCTTTGAACTAATTCAAAAAATTCAGCTTGATACGATTTCGGAATCCCATTTAAGATGTTTGTTTTTTGATTCAGTGGGCCAATCACGTTTGTTCAAGTTGCTGTTTTTTATTCTAGTGGTAAACAGTGTTTAGAGGCATCATTGTCAAGTGCATGTGTGTTGCTGAAGGCGGTGCCTGGTAGAACTTAAAGATATAGTTCACCTGAATGGAAAATTCTGTCATTATTTTCTCACCCTCTTGTCGTTCCAGACAATTCTGTTATGACTTTTTTCTCATCTCTTTTCAAGACATTGGCAGTTCTGAAATCTCATTTGTGTTCATGTTCATTTTCGAAAATGGTATGTCGATATGCGATGCTTGCACAGCTATGGTCATAATATGCTTTCATTGTATGGAAAAGAGCTGCTACTTGTCTACTTGTGCATCCAACACATAATGGACCCTCTTCACATGGAATTAAAAAACAGCAGGGTAAACAGAGGTACATGGTTTGATTGTACATACATATGGTATTATAAGGCACTTTTCCACTGCGTGGTGCGACTCGGCACGACACGGCTCAGCTCGCTTTACTTTTGCTCTGTTTGCTTTTCCACTGCATATTAGTACCGGCCATGATACAGCCAATTCTTTTTTTTTAAGTTACATGCGACGGTCGTTTTAAAGCAAGTTGTTTACAAAAGTCGTGCGAACCAATGATACTGCGGTGGCTGTTTCTAACTATTAGTCTAACGGCTTTGGTGTCTCGTGTTGCAAATCCAATGACTTTGGTAGTGACGATTCTCTCTGACCAATCAGCGATCTGCAATGTTTACACGTCACGTTTTAGTATCGGTACAGCTCGCTTGGAACTTCAACTGAGGTGGTACTATTTAAATGAGCCATACCGAGTCGTACCATGCAGTGGAAAAGTGCAAAAAAGAGCTTATCAATTCAAAACAGTATCATTGGTTCGCACGACTTTTGTAAACAACTTGCTTTAAAACGACCGTCGCATGCAACTTAAAAAAAAAGAAATGGCTGTATCATGGCCAGTAGAAGAGGTGCAGACGTTCCTTGCGTTAGTAGGAGCGAATCCACGGCAGTAGAGGTGGCGCAACTATAACAATCAGTCTATAATCCCACCCACTTTAAAGCGGTACTAATATGCAGTGGAAAAGCAAACAGAGCAAAAGTAAAGCGAGCTGAGCCGTGTCGTGCCGAGTCGCACCACGCAGTGGAAAAGTGCCTTATAATACCATATGTATGTACAATCAAACCATGTACCTCTGATTACCCTGCTGTTTTTTAATTCCATGTGAAGAGGGTCCATTATGTGTTGGATGCACAAGTAGACAAGTAGCAGCTCTTTTCCATACAATGAAAGCATATTATGACCATAGCTGTGCAAGCATCGCATATCGACATACCATTTTTGAAAATGAACATGAACACAAATGAGATTTCAGAACTGCCAATGTCTTGAAAAGAGATGAGAAAAAAGTCATAACAGAATTGTCTGGAACGACAAGAGGGTGAGAAAATAATGACACTTCAACTGAGGTGGTACTATTTAAATGAGCCATACCGAGTCGTACCATGCAGTGGAAAAGTGCAAAAAAGAGCTTATCAATTCAAAACTGCATGGGGTGTTTTTTTAGATTTATTTTTAGTGAAGTATACCTTTAACCTGAAACCATCTAGTAGAAACCATTATAATGTTAAGCATCAAACAATTCACACCAGTTAAAAAAAACAAAACAAAAAACACCAAAAAGAATACAGTGAACTAGGTCAAAGAGCAGAGGTGGTGCGTTGTTTAAGCCAAATGGTCCACCTCAAAGTCACAAATGCCCACATATCCGAACTAGTACAGAAGGTGACGCATTAATAGGCCTACATGAAAAATGTCTGTCTATTGATTTTTTTTATTTTGTTTTATTTTTTATACAGTGTGTGTATGTCTTGTTTTGTGAGTTGTTATAACATTAAACATAGGAATAGGGGTTGGGTGGAGAATTTTAGACAAGTAATGCTACACAACATGATTGATTCTCCACAACGGCCTTTGTCACAAAAACACGATTTAGGGCAAACTATTAACTACTTAAAAACCTTCAGTTATCATCTCATATTGCTTTGCAGACCTGTATTGCTTGTTACACTAAATATTCATCAGTATTGTCAGTCTAAATAAAACTGGAAAACACACACATACACACACACACACACACACACATACACACACACACACACACACACACACACGCACATACAGACAGATATTGCACGTTCCACTCCACACCTCTCTGCAGGTGATGACAGATTAAAGGGATTTCATTTCATGGCAGGGTCTTCAGGGCAGAGTGTGTGAGCCTGACCCGACCTCTCTCTCTCATACTCACACACACACTTCACTGGGCTAATCCCGAGACAGTAGAGTGGTCCAGATTAGGTGGTTTATTTTCTGAATTATTATTCATGTCCAGCTTTCAGTACACATTGTGTGTAGTTCATTTGTGCACGTGCGCTTATTGTACCCAGGTTTCTCCATTTCATGATTTTTGCATTTTTGGCAATTTTTTGAAGAGTGAATTTTGTGGAATCGATTTGAAATCCTTACTTTTACTTTCTTAATGCACTTTTGTGGTATTATTGTGAATCATTTAGCATTGCACATAGTAATAAAAAAGTAAAAAATAATGACACAATTCAAATTGTTATTGCAATAGAGAGTTAATCATGATAGTTAACTTGCTTTGACCTATGAGTTTATAGGTCTGTCTGATTATTGTTTTCTTTGGTATGTTCTGTTTTGTGCTTGGTTAGGATTAATGTAATGATATTAAGTGTCATGTTTAACTTCCATATAATAGGTGCGGCTTTGTTTAGGCTGAAATAAACACACACACTCGCACACACACTCACACACAGTTGCATAATTATTTAAATATATTTTTAATGTGACTTTAAAAAATCTTACAAAGTAAATCCTTTATTTTTTTATTTGATAAAATATGCATTATATTATCCTGGTGTAAAAGAGGTTCTTTAAAATAAAGAACTTCATAACAGTTTTTAAATCAACATTACAGATCTACATGATGTCACAATACATTTATAATCATTATCATTCATAATAATTTCTTACTGGTCATATAAAAAAAATAAAAAATTCTACTGCCTTTCCAAGGAACAAATGCTCATTTTTTTTGCATTATTATTAGAAAGTGAGACCTCAAATTGAACACACACATTTCCACTCTGTTTTCTGACAAACTCATGGATCAGTGCTTGAGATAACATTCCCACCCTCAGTGGTATCACACACACAAATGTGCATGCATGCATACATGCACACGCACACACATGCCCTTGTGAAGCCTCTAGCTACATAGTGTGGTCAAACCACACAGGTTCATATCAAAGAGTGGGAGTCGAGAAATCACAGCAGTGGCTACCAAACACTAAAAAGCAGCAAAATTCACCATGGTATTTACTTTTTATTTGGACACGGTATTAACATTTTTTCTGGACATGTACTAGCATGGACATATAGCATGGTTCTGCCATGTACTATTTGCATTTTTATGTTTAAACAGATGTATCATAGTACAAAAGTATGTTTTTTTTTTTTGGACATTTTTGATTTTTTGATTTATACATTCTTTGAAGTATGTTGCCATATCATAGTACATGAATATGGTAATCACTCAAAGTACTATGGCAGTACCATATCATACCATCACTAGTAAACTTTTAGGATGCATTTTAAATTCAGCAAATATAGCTTAAAAAAACAACAGACAAAAACACAAGCACACAGACAGAGAGAGAGAGATGGGCTGTTGAAATGGTTTTGAACAAATGACTGAGCACTCACTCACACTCATAAAAGAGCTCTTAAACACTGAATACAGAGACAAGTGGAGTGAGTGTGTGTGTGTGTGTGTGTTTATTAGATGTGAGTGTTCGACTCGCTGACCTGCATGTAAGAGGTAAGGGTATGTTTACCTTGAGGAGAAGCTGTTGTGTGTGTGTGTGTGTAAATGGTTTGGGGTGTGTTTACCTCGAGGAAGGAAGTTGCCAGTGCTGTTTGCTCCTGTGTCAAACAGCAGGCCCGGCCCTTTTCTGACTGTGGGGAGAAGCTTCTGGAAGAGAATCTGCTAAATAAGATGGAATTTGTGTAGTAATGTATACAAACTCATATCTGTCATCTCTCTCTCTCTCTCACACTCTCACACTCTCTCACTCTCTCAC
>RJVU01022182.1:1780624-1821303 GCA_003731715.1 Anabarilius grahami
AGAGATAATATAGTTTAAAAAGTTCAAAATATATATTTATATTTAGGTTAGGGCTGTCGATCGATAAAAATATGTAATATTTTAATATGAATCGCTTGATTGACGTGAGTTAACTCGTGATTAATCGCAAATTTATCACACATTGTAATCTGTAATGGCATGGGTGCGCAAGCACTTTGGAAAGAAGGTAAAAGTGGAGCGGCTGTGCTTTCCACGCATTTTTAGACGCGACGTGAACGGCCCCTATCTTTAGAGAAGAGGCGTGGCGAGCCGCTTCTGGGATGCTTCTGAAACGTGAACAGAAAATGTGCGCTGTGATAAGCGCGCGTTAATAAAATTTGTGTTGTTAAAGTGAGTTTGCGTTAATGCGTGATTAAGGGGTTAATTTAATTTAGGTATATGTATTTTTTAAATTTTTAGATTTAGAACATTAAAAAGAGTTAGTATAATAAGGTGTAATTAATTCTTTTAAGAATTGTATTCGTATTTGAATGAAAACAAACATCATATTTCCATGAATACATTACCTCTGATATATACATTCACACACCTCCTGGCTGCTTGGAAGCTGGACCCAATCTTTGTAGCTTTAGGGCAGGTGTGTGTCTATGTATGTGTATGTGTATGTGTATGTGTGTGTGGAATAGAGTGCAGAAAGCTGAATTTACTCGCTTGGCTTGAAATGTGATTAGATTCTTGATGCTGGCAGGCATGCCTCATTTGTAATTAGGTGTGTGTGTTGAGGGATTAGTTTTGTGACATCATATAGGGGTCCAATATCTGGTTCCCTCAGTAGATAAGAGTACGGGGTACACACATAAAAACAGGAACCCTTTGGGCAGTGGTATCCCAGCAGGCAATAGGGCTTACACACACAGATAACAAATGCAAACGAAACATAGCCAAAAATGCTACTTCACAAAAGATGCGTATTTGTGTGTGTTGCAACTGTTTTAATGCGCAGACTAAAATCTCCACCATTGTCTTTGTTCTCAGAAATTAAATTGCCTCACCACTTAGTGTGTATTTGTGTGTGTGACATCGTGGTGACTACCATCGGCCATTAGGTCCCTGTCCTCTGAGAGCCAAACACAATCGGGCGGCAGCTGATACTTCCTGTCTGCATAATTAACGGGATAATTAAGGCTTTAATTGGCCGTTGGTGTGACCGAGGTGGGCTCTAATCCACCGCAGCACCTTCTATAGGCTACTAAATTAGGTTAACCCTCTCAGATTGCCACGATTAAGTCCGGTCTATATATGCTAGCACTAAACCTCTGTGTTCTTCTGGGAAATCCTGGCGCTAACATTGAATTAAGATTCCGTCTCCGTTTGATTGAGAAAATTAGTCTGAAATAAATTACTAAGTGAGTTCTTGGAGCCAAATGAGGAAAGTTCTTAAATCAAACAAAGTTTTCAAGCCATTATAAATGTTACGGTATGAAATGGTAGCCTGTTAGCCTAATGCTGCTGTAATTAGCGTGAAGTTTGATACTCGAGATGAAGTATGTTACATGATAGATTTATGAGTCACAAATGGCTGATGAGCAGGATGGTGATTTTTACGAGGAGAATATTGATCAAGAGAGATAGAGAGATAGAGAAAGAAAGATTGGCTTCTTGGCTTTAGGGTGGAATTCAGTCTTGTGCCTATAAAGATGAACAAGAAAATGTGAGTGGTGCTTGCATATGCAAAAAAAGTTGCTATAGTCTGCTGGGTGGTTGCTTATTTAGGGACAGTTCACTCAAAAATGAACGTTCGGTTATTTGCTCACCCTCATGTTGTTCCAAACTGGTATGACTGGCTTCTGTGGAACACAAAAGAAGATCTTTTTAAGATGTTTTGGTAATCATTGACTTCTATTGTATGGACAAAAGAAGAAAGAAGCCAATTTTAAAATCACATGAGAGTGAGTAAATAATAACAGAATTAGCATTTTTCAGTGACCTATCCCATTAAGTCAAAATAGCCTACCACCAAGGCTTTCTTGTCCATTTTCCACTGACAGGGAAAAGGTGGTTCTAAACCGGTTCTACCTCTGCGCTGGCCCCTAAAACCTGCAAGAACTACTAACATCCTAGACTAGGGGGTGGGAGAATGTCCACACTAAATAAACAAATTAATCTGGCAAGACTGACGTAAAACAAACCTAAATCAATCAGTTACAATGAATGAATGTGGTGATGCGAGGCACGTTCAGTTGATAGAGTTCATATTCATATCTATGTTGCATTGCACACGGGCACCAGACACTTTATTTGGTCACACTTTTTATTAGATGTCTTTAACTATGTAACTATGTAGTTACTAAAATGTTAGGTGCAATGTACTAGGGCATTGTAAAATGAAATTGTGATTTTTCTGATTAAAATTGCGATTTGCGAGCACAGTTTGGCCAAAAATGTCTATGACTAATTAATTATGATTATTATTACAAAATTGTCACACATTGTTTCACGGAGAAGGCGAGGAAAGGAGGTTGTAGTTTAAATAATAAAGTAAATTTAATAAAACAGGACAAAGGCAGTATTCCAAACAAGGTAAGCAACGTAGAAGTGTGAATGTAACACAAACGACACCAGACAACAACTGAAGCAACTGAAGAGCTTATAAACACAAGATAATGAACAGAATACCAATAGGTGTGAACTAATCAATAAGTAACCAAGGTAACAAACTAATGGCGGGAAACTACCCCCTGGAAGGCGCGTCCTCGCACTGTAAAAGTCCAACAGAGGATGGAGGGTGGGGACTTTGGATGAGGAAGAGGGGCCGGCGAAGGGCTAGAGGTATTCATGATCACTGTGCACTTGCTTTAACTCCGCCCGCTCTGCTTCTGACGGCTGGTGTCGCTTACTGATCCGCTCTGATCGCAGTGCTGTGCAAATCGCAGTTACAGTTTAATTTCGGTTAATTTTATAGCTCTTCAAATGTACTTATTGTGTTCATGTTGTATTGCAAAACACTTTTGCTGCTACTGAGGTGGAATACGGGAAGGTTAGGAACAGGTTTGGTGGTATGGTTAGGTCTAAGGGTGGGCTAATGTGTAAGGGAAGGGTCAACAGTGTAAGTATAGATGTAATTACAGAAATTAAATACAGCTTTTACATTCAGGTATTTAAGTATATGTATAATGTAAAAACATGTTACGTACAAAATAAGTGCATTGTATCAAATTATTACTTTAAATGTTAGTACATACTGTAGTAGTTAAAGACCTTAATATAAAATAGGACCCTTTATTTTTCCAATCCATTTTAAATGATATAATTTTATTTATTATGCTATATGTGTATTCATCAGTGATGGGCTAGACATCCATCCAGACAGTTTCCCTGCTTAGGGCCCGAGATGCTGTATTTTTGCGACCCTAGGACAAAGTGGTTTGGAGAATCAGTGGATGGATGTCTATGCATTGCTATGGATTTTATAAATAAATTAAATTTATGTATGTAAAAAGTACCTTGTGATGGCATGACGATACTGAATCAAACTTGTTTGTTTGTGGACAGATTGACTAGTAACATTACTATTACAAACTACTATGCAAACTTTTCGTCCCTAGATATGGGTGCCTTTATTCATTTAGACTTTTTTGTCCCTGCTATTACTGTAAGGCTTTAAACTTAACAGCACACCTCTCATTAACAAGGTTGCACAAATTCATATCCTTGCACAAATGGTTCGCAAAGTTACACTCCGAATTTTAGTACTTAGAGTTTGGTCAAATCTCCTAACCTTATGTATGAGCAATAGTAACAGTAATGCTTGCCTTAGAAAACACTGCTAATCATCCCTATTGTTGCGGTAATGCTGAAAAGTGATTTCTGGAGAGCGACAGGTGTGTGTGACATCCACAAAGACTTAAAGTATGAGCACCAAAGAGCCGCCAACAAATCTATTCTTTGTTCCCGCATTGATTTAAAAGCAAAGTGTTTGTGCCTGAAAAAGTGAACACAAGCTTCTTAGACTTTCTTTGTCAGAGCGAATGCGTACCAAACAAAATGACTTCCCCCATCCCAATGATTCAGTGGAGGGCGATATAGGTTACCTTTGTGCTGTTAGGATGCGGACATGTTGGATGGGTGGAAAAATGCAGAAAGAAACACTTTTCTTTCTTTTAAACCCACGTAAAGGTACCTCAAAAAACTGCCTTCCTTTCTAACACCTGCTCCCACACGCAGGACTGAGGTTGATGTCAGTTTGTGGTCTAATAAAGCTTCACCACAAGACTTAGTATGTATTGGAAGCAATAAGAGCAATTTTTCACCTACGCATCATCATCTCTCTCTCTCACACACACACACCTGGGCTGTTGATGACAGGAAGCTTCTCTTTAACTGTCATTCTGAGCTTTGATTGCCTTACAAAAGGACCTGACAAATCCAAAACACTTCTCTCTATGTGAAGAAATAAATATTATATACATGTGAAATGCATCTTGAAAGAGAAAATAGGAAGAAAAAGAGACTCTATGCCGAAAAACAATTATGCAAATGCAAACACTATTGCTTAGCCAACATGTTGTAAACATGCGTTCACATTGTACATACTTAAGCCCAAAGTATACTTTGGCCATCCGCATTTCGCGACGGTCTGCGCACTTGGAATTTTTGTGTCCACGCGAATGGTGCATATACAACAGCGCCTGTGCAAGGTGAATGTTAACGCAGAGGAGCCCACTAGGTGGCAATACATAGTTGAGATCTATTGTGCTGTTGTCAAAAAGAGTGCGGAAAGATTGATACAAAACAACATTCTGTTCCAAGAACAGTAAACAAAAGCTGGATATCATTCTTCATCGTTTTTGCTTTGGTTCTTGTTTTAAACTGCATGCGATGGCGGATCCGCTACTTTTCTTCTATTCTTCTGTGTGAATGTCCTGTAATGGACACGACTCAGTGCTGCCCTCTGACGTCTTGTAGAGTATCGAAAAGCAATTGTATCTAACTTGTCCATCCTTGCTAATCCGTGGTTGAGTACACTTTGAAAGCTCTCCGGACACGGCTGTGCGTGAGACAGAGTGGATCACAGAAAATGAAGTATACCTGGGCCTTAAGTGAGCGTGCATTCTTGCATAACTGTGGTGGTAAAAAACTCACTTCTCAAGAGGGTGATAGAGTTCCATTCATCATGAAATCAAAAGAGAAATAGTTACAGTGTCTATGACAAAATATTCTATCAGTTTTTTTAATTAATCGCAGCAATTAGCAAACAAAAAAATCCAATCAGTTCCAAATGAACAAAATATGATTTACCTATTCAAGTAGCTAGTATTTATTATGTAAACAGTTTCGCTAATTTAACTTGAATTAATCTGCTCAGCAAGATTCTTCTCTAACTGTAGCTCCATCATGATAGTAGTTGACCTGAAGTACAAAATTAACCACAGAAGAAGACAGTTTATGCTAATACCCACTGTAGCACCCCTTTGTGGCAACTCAAATAGGGGGAACCAAATCTTGCAAAATTTGCCCAAGCAATATAGCGATAACCATTGTGAATATGCCATATTGTATAATAAACCTTATTTTCAGGAATTGAATTCAGTTTATAAGTTGCGTTCTGTCACATTTTGGTATGCAAAATTGAACTTGCACAGTTTGAAGTGTCAGGATCACATAGAGTATATTTCGACCTAAGTTACACGATCTGACAAGGAAATTGAGAGTGAATAGAAAATAAAAAGGCCATTTATTAAGTTATTAGATGACATGCAGATTATGAGGTTACACGTTTCTTTGGCACAGTCGTGTAATGTTTCAGGCTTCCTTCAATGAGCATGCTAACGTCAGGACCACCTATTTTACGGTCCGCTTTCATCAATTTCCATATAGACCTAATGAAGTGTCTCTCTCTCTCTCTTTCTCTGTCTGTCTTATTTTCATCATTCAGAGGTGCTACACATTGACTGCCTTCTTTTTTCAAAGCCAGCACATAGTGCTCAAAGCTAAAGAACAGAGAAAGGTTAAAAACGTTGATTACTTAATTCCGTCTTTCATCATGTTCTCATCACTTTTTGGAGCGGAATTTCCCTCAAAAAGAAAGAAAAAAAGGTGTGATGACACATTCCATCACAGGAAGTGGTTTGTAATAGCTCTCCTTCAACTCAAAATTCTAATATTCACACCTAGAACAGTACACATGAACATTGGATTTTTGGTAATCTTTGACACGGTGCCCTTAAATTGGTCCAGATTGTTTCCAGATTAATGGGTCATTTGACAAAAAGAGATGTTTTGTGACCCTCATTATTTGAAATAATGACTTTAACAGGGGATAGCTGTTACAGACCTTACTACACTGTAATAAATGATTTTTTTTTTCTTCAAAATTAGAATAGTAAGTAAAACACCCCAAAATATTGGAGAATGTTTTACAAGAAAATACTATATCACTGTTTCTACTTCAAAATTACTAATTTAATGCAATGAGATACTTTTAATTTCTTTGAAATTAATTGTAAAATTTACTAGCAATTTCAAAATGAAAATTATTTCTACACCAATTTTAAGTATATGTGCATCAAAAAAAATCAATAACTTTTATTTGTACTTCATCATCACCTAGCTATCGAAACAAAAAATATTAGATTACTGTCAATAAATGTGGACAACTCTACACTGGACAAGTAAATGTCTTTTTTTAAATGTTCTCTTTTTGTTGTCACATCTAATATTTTGTTAGATTTATCAAGGACAATCCTATAGGTTGTTTACAATCATGTGGTTCTGGTGACGCGCGAAATACCGGTGGAGGGCAAGCAGTGAAAATTAGAATGGAAGAGATGGAGAAAAGTCCTTTCTGTGCTGATTTACAAGGGTATAAACAAAAAATCACAACATATGTTGGACGTGATCTTTATGTTATGAAGATGAGCGACTTTTCCACTGAATTGAAAGACTTTCCTGCCATCGAGGAGGTAGATAGAGAGAATGTGAAGCTGCCGTCACGGCGCGTTCAGTTCTAGTCTGGGTTTGTTTATATCGCGCTGCCTTTCTACTAGTGAAGTTAGGGCAGTATTTTTGATTTTCTGTCGCGATTGTGAAAAATGTCGCCATTGTAGGTCATTTATGCTGAATCGAGAATTGCAACAGGAGCTCAAATCATCGTTCAAAGAAAAAACTGGACGGTGTAATACAATTGTTGCCTTTTATACATGTAAAAACACACTAAGGGAAGCAGGTTGAGGAGGTGACGGGAAGACGCCGTATATCAAATCTAATAATGTCACTGATTTAACCCACTCCCTATCACTCAATAAAATAATCACATAGCTGAGTGTTTTTGAAAGCGTTTTCTTTGTTGTTGAATCGACTTCTGTCAGCTTGTTAAACATTTATTTATTTGGACATTTTCTACCATATGATGGCTGAAGCAACAGCGCGTGACAATGTTCTCATGGTAACCAGATCAACATTGTGAACGGAATACTACAAAACGGAAGTAAAAACACCAAAATTACCATTCAGTGGGATAAAATAGCTTCTCTTCCCTGCAAACGATACCATGAAGAATGTGGATATTTAACCAAGTCAAAAACAAATAAGGTAAGCAGGTATCCATATTAATTTCAGTATCAGCAGACGCAAAAGGCTATTAAAGGCAACAACTTTTAAAGTAAAAAAAAAACTATATAAGTTATAAAAAACGGTATAAGTTATGTAAACGATATAAACTCCTTCTGGGTTCTCGATTTTATCGATTTGAGCAACCATAAACAACGCAAAACATACAAATTTTTAGTTTTTGATAGGATTCCTATATGGAAAAATCAGTCCCTGCCCTCCAGACTCATTCGCTCTGCTGCTGTGACGTCATGTGCAAACAACCTATTGTCAGCATGGTTTTGTATAGTGAGCAGTTATTGAAAATATCAGCATAACATTTTCTTTCTAATAAGCATCCTATAGTGTCATGACCTTAGGTAATGTTTAAATTTTCAGTGTTTAAAAATCATATCATCTTTCCGAAATGGAAAAGGCACCCATTTCATAAAAGTATAAACCAGTATAGAGACTGGTGGATATCGGATCTCTTAGAACGGTCTGTAAAAGTGCAGCCATGTCGAAATGTGATATTTGAGCTTATCTAAAGACTGCAGAGATAGAGCACATATCGAGAGCATTGTAACCAGTATTTATTTACAACAAATAAATCTACTGTTTGAGATATTCTAGTGTCTCAAAACAAATATGCACAATCAGAGAGAGAGAGAGAGAGAGAAAGAGACAGAACATCTTTGGATGAACAGAATGATAGAGAGAGAAAAGTGTCTCCCTCAACATTCTCCTCCATCCCAAATAATCCACTAATCCTATTTCTAATCAGTATTAGAGGACTCTCTCTCTCTCTCCCTCACACACACGCACACACGCACACGCGCACACGCGCACACACGCACACACACACACACACACACACACACCAGTGCTATTCAGCACTTCAGTATATGCTCTGCTGAGATATACTGTGAATTTCATGTTTTCCTCTCCTTCACTCTCTCCCATGAAGCTTATTTGGTTTTACACACTTTCAGGATCAATTGAGACTCTAGTTTGTTGATGCATATGTGTATTTGTGTCTGTGCTGATAGTACTTGACAGTAAAGCTGATAGTCACACTTCTACACACGTTCATATGCATACAGTAAACTCACACACAAGTACATGCACTCCACTCTGTTCAAAACATACTTTTCATTTTAAACTTTGAATGTAGTATCAGTTCAGTAAATAAACAGGTAAATCTGGTATAAGAGAAGATTATCCCCACTTAGATACACAAACAAAAACACAAATCTGTATTTCACCCAATTCCATTCTGTGTAGGTTTGTGCTTCTAGGTACGCAATCCTGAATTCATACTGTATATTCTTGCAGTGCAAAATGTATCAGAACGAAATGTTTTCATTTATGTATCATTTGAATATCTCAGATATTTCTAATAATATTCCTTAGGAGGAGCCAAAATAGAAACAAATTAGGAAACTGTGGAAATACACTAAGAGTTTAAAGTTATGAAATGAATGTCGCTCATAGTCTTGGAAGAATTTGCTGAAAAATGTTCATATACATATAGAGTTCATATACTTAGATCTGACTTAAGTCAAGTCTCACGTCATGTTACAAACTAGGGGTGCAACGGTTCTCGGTAAAAAATCAAACCGTACGGTTCTCCACTTACGGTTCGGTACGCACTTGCACCGCGGTCCATCTCGAATGACGACGCATATTGGTTAATATGGTTTGTTTAAAATAGCAACGTGGAAAACAGACATACAGAGTTCAGATAATGTATGTTTCAGTCGATGGATGCGCAAAACGTTACAACAACGATAATCAAAAAGCGTGGACAAAACAGTCACTCTTTGTAAACTGTTAACTGCGAGTGCCGTATGCTCTAATGTCCAGTCATTTAGGCCGTCATCACCCGGGAGTTGATAGCGCGCGAGCGCAGGTGAGACCTGAACAGCACACGTTGCTATCTGTGTTTAAACTAAACTCATTTAAGCCTTGCTGATTTAAACCTTCAAGAACAAGACGCGAAAGAGAACTCGCACGCGCTGTGAGAGGATTTGTGTGCGCTCATCCGAAGCGTGCACACGCTTATTTCAGTCAGCGCGCAAATACTGAGTTCTCTTTCAAGTCTTGCGCTTCAGCGGACAAATTCATACAAAAATTATGTCAACATGCCCGTCTTGGCGAGTATCCTAGCAAACATAGTCAGTTATGTCTTAAGTGAACGTATATTAGTCGAGCAAGACAGCGCATGGGTAACAGCATATGTACTGGATCGTGCATGTCTTAAAGGGGAAAAAAAACTATTCCTGCTGCCTGTTTTTAATGTTAAATCAAACAACAAATAACAAAGAAATCACTCAGTGCTCTTGACTGAATAGCTTTTGTAACTTCAATAATGATTAATCTTTATTTATTTTATACAGTAAAGATAATATGCAGTGTTATTTTATATTTGATTACTTTATCGATTTCCTGTACCTGAAAACTACTGTTAGATACCTGAAAAACCTGAAAAGCACTGTTTATTTTATTTGAATATTTGCTTTATTGTACTTATTTGTGATGTTGCTTGTAGTTTGATTGTTTGTTCTTATTTTCTTTATTTTTATTTGACAGTAGTCCTATTTTCCCTAAACATAGCCAGTGTTAATTTCGTTGACTAAATATTTTCGTCATTATTTTCGTCACGAATATATTTTTGCTGACGAAAACAAAACGAAAACTAAAAAAGAAGTCACTGATGAAGACTAAAACTATGACTAAATTGATTGACATTATCGTCAACGAATAAAGGACGAGACGAAAATAGACTGTGACGAAAATCCAATCAGCAGACGGGAGAGATGCGAGGAATGAACAAAAGAACCAATCGGCAAAACGGAACAGGCGAGACTGCATGAGAAGAGAACCAATCAGAGCCTGACTTATTGAGATGTGAAGAAGGTATTCAGTCTTTGACTGAGCTCGCGCAAAGACTATAGAATAACACAAGACGAGTCACTCGTATTGTTTTGAATGGGAGAAAGTGTAACGCGCAATACGGCGGAATAAGTCCCGCCTTCTAAATAAGAGCCAATCGCCGACTGGTAAAGTCATCGCGTCACTGCAACGGCCGTTAGATATTGCTGCATAAAAGCTTTTGAATTGAAATAAAGACACAGTTGTGTTGAAATAAAGTTGAATTTGTGTTTTATATATTGTGGTTAAGTTTGTTTCCTATACCAGCGGTAAAAAATTGTCTAGTAAATCTGTTATTGATTTTAGTCTTATTTTAGTCGACTAAAATACCAAGCAATTTTAGTCGACTAAAATAAGACTAAAATTAAAACAAATCAGATGACTAAAACTTGACTAAAACTAAAAAGAATTATAGTCAAAAGACTAAGACTAAAACTAAATTAAAATTTCTTGTCAAAATTAACACTGAACATAGCACATACCGAACCGTACGGAAACCGTGACCCTAAAACCGAGATACGAACCGAACCGTGAGCAATTTGAACCGTTGCACCCCTATTACAAACCTACTTAGGTTTGTAACAATTTTGCATAATGTCAGCCTATGGTCTTCATTGGCTGCCTGCGTACAACTTCTATTTTGACATGCCCTCAAACACTATAGTTGTAGCTGAGGCCTAGCTTGGTTCATGTTGTCAACATGTTGAGAAGATGCTGTTTTCAGCACTGCAAATCCACTTTGCATGCACTTCAAAAGGATGAGGACCCGCACTGGAATTGATGTGTAAAAAACAGATGGCATCGTAACTGTTTGTATCACTGTGTTTCAAGTGCTGAGGAAGCCTCCAGAACTGAAATTCAGATATGGTAATGGCCGTTTTGTTTCCGATACACACTGTAAGTGGTAGACCTGTCACAACCAACTGGGCCATCTGACCAATCAGAGCAGAGTAGGCTCACAGAAGTGTTTTTTGACCTTGGATACATGTAAACCTGTTGAATGAGACCTTCAAAACAAAATTAGGAACCTTTAAAAAAGCAATTGTGGCACTTTAATAACATTGCTGTCTAGGAGAAACAACTGAAATATTAACTAGGTCTCCTTTGTGGTTCTTATTTTCTATAGATGCAATTCTCAGTGTTGGCACATGGGGCATTATAGCAGACATTAGTACAAACAGTCTTCTTGTACTTTTCTTGTTTTTCTTTTTGAGTTCACCTGCTTTTATCAGGGAGAAACTGTTATTTAGTAAATCAAGAGTCCATGTGTTGTACAACATTGGGTGCTTATAATGTATTGGCAAGGTTTTGTGTTTGTTTTTGCGTACTTGTGTAGAGTATCTCAGTAAAATGCACATAATAATTTTTTTTTATTTTTTATTTTTTTACCCCAAACTTGTCAGCCCCACCTGTCACACACAGAATCACACTTCAAAATGATGAAATTCTGACATGTTCACAGGAAAACTCAAAGGTGGGTGAAACAGTAGTGTGTCGTCACAAAGATTCTGAAATGATATATGTGTGTTAAAGCACATTTTACCAAGTAAAGTATCCTAGTAAAGTACCAGTGAAGCAATATGTGACATTTCTGAGGTAATTTGAAATATGCTTTTACACACACACAAACACACACACACTATCCCTAAACGAATGACAGTGCTGAGTTTGTGGCCTGCTTGCGTCATGTGCTATCTATCAACACTATCAATGGTGAGTTCTGCAAAGGGTCAGATGTTACAGAAAAAGTTCATACAGTGCAAAGTCCTTTTCTGTAGACCTCTGGGGGCTTCAGTTAAGACTAACTGTGATCCTAAACCTAGTTAGTAGCTTTGCTTTCTTCTACCTGAAATGGCAATTGCAATTCAGTAAGGTACTAAAATGGTACTTCCATAAATGAAATGCTCTAAAGCAATTTTGCACATTACACAAATAGCCATTTTTATGTAAAACACACAAAGACTCAACATACAATTGATTTGAGTGGAGTTTGGTGTTAGCATGTTGCTAAGTTAACAACAGGCCACACTAATAAGTATAAAAATACATAGAACACACAATTTGTTTTAACTAATGTTCATATTTTTCATTACTGAATTGCATTTTTCTCACCTTATCCACCATGTTGTAACATTTCAATATCTCAAACATTTTTTCCAACTTACTGTATGGAAACCAGTTTCTGCCACAATAAGGAAATCGTGCTTTGGTAAACCATAATCGACGAAATTATGACAAAAAATGAAATACAGTCATAGTAATAATATAAAAAGTAGAAATTTGCCATAATGTTGAATTAATTATAATTGACTTAGTATGTCATATTTTTGACTTTTCATCTCATAAATATGACTTACAAAGTCATAATTGACATAAGTCAAAATTATGAAATACTAATCATCATTTAAGATGAAAAGTAATAATTATGACAGTCATATTTATGACAAGTCATTTGACAAAATTGACAAACTTTTCATGTCATAATTGACTTATGTCATAAATATGTATTATTAAAATAATTCTGACTTTCCATCTCATTAATTTTTGAATGTCAAAATTAAGCATGATTTTTTTTCTTATATGTCAGAAATGTGCTTTCATAATTCAAATTTTGCCTCATGTGCGAAGGATTCATGCTGCTTTTTAATATAGCCAAACAAAGTATCTTAGAAGTCAGCATAATGTTGTTGCCTACTGTTTGGAACAGTGTTGGCATTGAGAGCATATACAGTTATGATCCCTTAAAATACTGCCTAAGTAAGCAACTCACTACATCCATTCTTCCCATCCATGTTGTTTTTCAGTCACAAAGGCATTTATTTACACTTATTGTGCTTGAGTTTGTTGCAAACGGCATTCATTTTAAATAGTTCTCCGTACTAAATTATAACGCTTTGTGACTCATGCGGTAAACATATAGTTTAATGTGTGTGGTTTCTGTATGCATGCATGCCCCCCGAAAGGTGTGTTTTTGTTGGATGTACCTTCGCCCCTCTAATTGAAGTTTGCCTTTTGAAATAATTAAGATAAGGAGCGCGGACTAAATAATTGCTATTACGCTGAAGTAATTAAGTTATGTGCGTCCCCTCCCCCGTTTTTTTTTCTTCTCCCAAATAAAACACTGCAGCCACCACAGAAACACAGAAAAAGCCTTTTTAAAATGCATGCTATTTGTGTTTTTAACCCTGGAAGAAGTTCACATGCACACACTCGTAATGACAGGAAAGAGTTTTTGCTTAGGAAAGGCCTGAGGGCACCAGTGACCAGGTTAGAAAAGCAGAGCATCACTATAACGGTATTTATTGAAACAAATTACAGCCTTGGCCAAGGTCTCTAAAACATGTTTTGTGTGTGTGTGTGTGTGTGTGTGCACTTAGCTATAGTTTTGGGGCAAAAATTGGCCAAAAAAGTTAATATAACCTGACAATTCAGGAACATTTGGGGATGTCCCCAGTTTGGCAAGTGTTTCATAAATAATGGTTTATGTATATATGTACGTATGTATTTTAATTGGAAAAAAGTCTTAGTTTAGTTTGGGTTAATTTGTAGTCATCATATTTATCTTGGTTACTCATTATTTTATGTTGCCCTTTTTACAGTGTAATTATACATATAAATACTTAGTAATATTAACTAACAACATGTACTTACTATAAAAGTAGGCTTAGTTGTTTGAAATTATGCATAATTTACTGTTATGGGACACTGTAAAATAGTGTTACCTTTATCTTTATTTTTATTAAAGCAATAGAAATGCCATACATTTTCATTTTAAAATTAGTATATTACACCATAAAGAACCAGATGAGCCATGACTTGTTTCTTTAATACAGGTTTTGAATTTTAAGTCACACAGCTCCTGGTAAATTCTGTGTATTTGTGTGTGTTTGTGTGTGTGCCCACATTACAGCAGGAAGCAGCTGTACTGCTGGCCCCTATTCCTGCGTACAGCAAAAATTCTCCCACACTTTGAGTGAGGCTGAACTTTGGTTGTCTGCAATACATGCTCCTGTCTTTTAAATCATGCTGATCAGCTCTACAGAGAAACACCATCAATTATTGAACAATTTACTAATCTAATAAAACAAAGGTTCTTTATTGGCATTGGTGGTTCTGTGAAGTACCTTTTAACATCCATGGAACCTTTCCATTCTACAAAAGGTTCTTTATAGTGTAAAAGGGTTCTTTAGATTATTAAAATGTTCTTCACACAGAGAAAAAAACGGTTCTTTTAAAAACCATTAAATGAAAGATTCTTTGGGAAACCCAAAATGGTTCTTCTATGGCATCACTGTGAAAACACCTTATTGGAACCTTTATTTAAAAGTGTACTGAAATCTTTGAAACCTGAATTATAATCATATTCTGTCTTAATGCGTATGGCGAAGGCATGTAGACACTTTTTAGTTGGGCTTAATAATGTTATACAATGTATTTAAGTCTTTTTGTGGTTGATATACATGTCATTTCACTTGAAAATGTGTTTAAGGAAAATTGCACAACAGAACAGGTGTCACTAACAGTTTCTGAGAAGGCAGTTTGTGTGTGTGTGTGTGTGTAGGGGGATGTGGTGAGGTGTTTGAGTTGTAGGTGAAGTTAATAAAGGACTGTGTAAAGGTTTCTTCCTCTCGTGGTTTAACCATCCACAAGCACCAAATGTGTAAAGGTGTGTATGTGTGTGGAAACAACACCTGACCTATTCAAACAGTTGTTTTATTTTGTTTTCTGCTATATATTGGTGGAATTTTATTGGTAGGAACCTGCATACCTACACAATACAGTCTACTAAATTGCCATGTATATGTATATGTACAGTGGTATGCGAAAGTTTGGGAACCCCTTGCAGAAAATGTGAATAATTTTAACAAAATAAGAGAGATCATACAAAATGCATGTTATTTTTTATTTAGTACTGTCCTGAGTAAGACAGAAAATCGTCAGAAAAACCTTCTGGAGCATCATTGAATGTTTGAACCTTTTTTAATAGTTTTTGAGTCCATCTATTGTCCTCAGTGTGAAAAGATGAATCTCAAAATCATACAGTCACTTCTGGAAAGGGTTCAAATATGCAAAAAATCCTTGAAAACTGAAGAATCTGCAGGACATGGAGGATTTTTCTGAAGAACAGAGTTCAGTTTAACTGCTCAGAACAAACAAGGGACTCATGAACAACCATCACAAAACAAAAAAAACAGTCATAGATCATCCAGGTAACCACACACAGTATTAAGAATCAAGGGTTCCCAAACTTTTGAACGGAGATATTTTAATAAATTCAGCTACTTTTTTGTCTTGTGGATTATATGTAAACATCTTTTATGTAAAATATCTTACTCAGGACAGTACTAAATAAAAAATAACATGCATTTTGTATGATCTCTCTTATTTTGTTAAAATTATTCACATTTTCACAGATTCTGCAAGGGGTTCCTAAACTTTCGCATACCACTGTGTATGTATGTATGTATGTATGTATGTGTGTGTGTGTGTGTGTGTCAGTAAGAAGAGTTTATTAAAGAAATTCATATTTTTATTCAGCATAGATGCATTAAATTGATCAAAAGTGAAAGTAAAGATGTTTAGATTATCTTACAAAAGATTTGTATTTCAAATAAATGCTGTTCTGTTGAATACTTCTGTTGATTCTTCAAAGAATCAAGAAAAAAAAAAAAAAATTCCACAAAATATTGAGTACAACTGTTTTAAACATTGATAATAACATCAAATGTTTCATGAGCACTAAATCATTTCAGAAAGATGTGACATGTAAAATTTTAATAATAGCTGTCTCTCTCTCTCTCTCTCTCTCTCTCTCTCTCTCTCTCTCTCTCTCTCTCTCTCTNATGTTTTATATATATATATAATATGTGTATATATATATATATATATATATATAAAACATTTTAAATTGTAACATTATTTCATTTTATATGTAGAAATGTAATTTTTCACTTAAATTTGTTAAGGGCTTCTTTGAGAATAATTTCTATGAACCATTTTTTGAGAACCATCTATGGTCTGAGTATATCAGTGAACATCAGCAGCTGTGTGCTAAAACCACTAGCAGTAACCAGGAAGTTACATTAATGGTGCTAGTTTTATCTTAGAATGTATTGAATAACAAACTGGCCCTCTTTGGACACCTAAACCGTACAGTACAGGTGTTATCATTGCTACAAGAACTGGCCTACTTCACTTATCAATATAACTTTCAAACTACAGTAGAAGAAGAAAAAGAAAAAAACTTGCTTCCAGTAATTTGAAGTGTTGACTTAACTCTTAGGCTAACATTAAGTGTTTAACATAGGAAACACAGTTAGTTTGTTACATATTATTAAGATAACAATGCATAATTGTTATGCAGATCAAATTTTGTTGCTTTTTTATCTTTTGTTGTGAGCATGTACCATGATGCCATGACTCTCCAAATTGAGGAGATGAAAATCAAAAAATGATAGCAGAAGCTATTTTGTATTAATTATAATATTTAGAAATTATGAATAGTTTTGGTAAAGTTTAGTTGAATGCATTATATATACTGTTGATGAAGAAAAATACACAACTTTCCAGAAAATACTACTTAATTAGCCATATGAGCTGACAGGCCTATGCAACAAAACAATTGAACGCATAACAAAATCATTGAACTCATATTATAATCATGATTATGATTTGCTTCCAAACGTGTAAGAATGAATTTTCCTGGAAGACTTGAAGGCAGTAATAGTAGCATTTATATTCCAAATATAAAGAGGCAGAGAGCTTCAATTTCCTTTCTCAAGCCCGCCTGCTAGATTTTGACATGGGGAGAGACAGAAAGTGAGACACAATGAGAAATATGAACCATATTCTACATTACACATAGGTTAATCAATACATTATAAAAATATCTCTCTAATTGAAGAGGTCAAGATTACCCATGACCCTCAAGATTGCTAGCGCAGACTTCCTTAACATCAGGGAAACGGATATGCCTGTGATAAGTAAGTATCCTTCCTTTTGGTTCACATTTACAATGAAGGGTTGTCAGTTACTCATATTCAATACCTAGATTTCAATTTGTCTTCTAGTAAAACCACATCTATGTCCCTTACAATGATGTGATCTTTCACTATACAGTACGTACACGCAGTGTAAGTCAGTAGATATTAAAACATTTTTTTATTATGAATGCAAATTCTGCACAGACATGTTAACATGTTATTGACATGTTAATAGATTGCTAGCATTGACTATTAACATGTTAATAGCACATTTCCAATTCTGTTTTAAATATTTTTTCTAAACAGAAACATAGGGTTCCTACAGCATTTTCAAGCCTCTTTCGAGACACTATCCACAAATGGAACGACAATGTCGAAGACATTTTTGAAAGAGTGCTGAATGATCATACGGCCAGAGGCTATGCTGGAGATTGAAGCATATGGCTTATGTTGACAATAGCTGTGTGGTTTATGTTTTGGCATTAAAGGATTTTGTGGAATTACAGAGTGCTATAGAGGTTTTGTAGACATCATAATTGGTTCATCTAAGTCTTGCAACCAGCTGCATTAAATTGGAGCTCAATATGGGTTAAAAGACACAGAAGCCAGTCAGCATGTATGAAGATGTTACGGTAATCAGTCAGCTCATGTCAAGATAAAGTACAGCCAGTTATTAGTGGTGTTTTCCAAGGCAATCATCACTATTACTGTTGCTCATACTATTTTGAACAAACCTTATTGTACAAAGTTACAAACTTCTGTATGTAACTTGTCATACACTATTTGTGGTATGGTAATGAATGATACCTTATATAATGCATTTTGAGGACCTGAGTGCTATTACTTCTCTATAAGCAATCAGAATTTCGCTTGGTGAAATCAGTGATAAAAAAGGTGAAAAAAACCCCATTTGTACTTAAAGGAGGGATCACCATTTTTGGTATTCACTTCGGTCACTAATGGTTACAGACATTATTGACGGCTATCATAAAAATAGTTCTTTGGTCAAAAAGAGTATTTGGGACCCTCCTGTTGTGGGAATACGAGAACTGATATAAACTTTAGAAAGAAGCGACTACCAAATGAATTAATGCCAATGCAAGGAATCATCCGGAACACCAATGCCCCATCAATCTCACATTACATAACGAATCTCGTATAATTTTTTGTCCCAAACCAATTCAGATTTTTTTCACAGTCCACAGTGCTGATTGTCTATGCAGTGCTAAAATAAATACTAGTCCCTAATCTTAAACTACATCGTAACCTTAAACTCAGTATATCATTGTAAACTCATCCTGATAGATAACTGTTTGTCGTAATCTGATCCATCCATGATATTTATGTACTCTGAACAGTATTTCATATAACTTCATGGAAAAAATAACTTCTGAGCTTTTCTTGACAGTTCACTGTGTGACTGATAGGGATGGGTATCGTTAAGGTTTTAACGGTATTACTACTCTTACCGATACTGCTTATCGATCCAGTACTTTAACGGTATTTATATCGGTACTTTTTGTTTGTTTATATATATATATATATATATATGTTACAAATTAAGAGCTGAATTAACATTGCTTTATATTATATAGTGTGCAGGCATTTTTGGTGTTTTATAAAAGATACATGAGAACATGAACATGAACATGAACAAAGAAACAAAGTAAAACAAACTGACAAATACAATAAAACAAAGATACAAATGAAATAAAGTGCTTTTATTTGTTCATGTGTTCAAGTAAGTAATATAGGCTAGCCTATAAAAGAAATCTAAGTAAACAAATATAAAATAACACTGCATGGTTTTCACAGTATAAATTAATAGATTAATGCTTATTAAAGCTAACTATATTCATATGAAGAGCTTTGAGTGATTTTCTCTTTGCATTTTGTTGTTTGATTAACTTTGATGGCACAATCGTCAGAAGGTGACTACTGTCACAGGAACAGCGTCTCATGCGCAGATTATTGTGCTTTCAGCGTTTTAAAACGTTGATAATAATTATCATTTTTTTAGCGACAGTAAAGATTGCATTTTTCAACAATCACAGATTGTGCTGATTCTGACGTCAAGTTTGGGTTTAGGGAGGAACGAACGCGCACAGGTGTGAAGAGAATGAAGGTGTGCTAGATGAAACGTGACTAGTTTTTAATAGTTTTACCTCAAATATCTTCTTTCTGATGATCCCTGGAAGCCAAAATTTAAATAAAAAATAAAATTAGCTTAATATCAAAGGCCTAAAGTGTAAGCAGACGTTTAGTTGTTTAGTTCTCTCCTTCATCGTCACAATTAAACAGGGCTTTCATGTTGTGAGCGGCTACGCTTGCTGTAGCTCCTCTGTGTGAGCACAATCTCTCTTCTGGATTGCGAAAAGCAAAAATCATAGACAAATATCCTAATATTATTGCATACAGAAACAGCTGGCAACTCTGGCGAAATAGAATTTGCAAGATAATGTCTATATAGCAATAATAAATGTAAGTGTATTTTCTTCATAATTTCTCCAATACCGATAGCAGAACCGTTAACGTCAGAGCTTATCGATACACCAGTCTTTCATAATTTAACCCTGGGGCCAATTTAATACTGGGTTTCGGTACCCATCCCTAGTGACTGAGTTGACCAATGAAATTGGCTGCAGGAGCAGGATTTGAGCATCAGAGCACCTTATCAACTGCATAACAACATCCTAGCAATCACCCAGAACCACATAGCAAGATGCTAAAAACCATTCTGAATATTTTAGCTGTGGCATAACATCGCCCCGGCAGTCGCCCTGAACCTTGAAACTGCATAGCATTTTGCTAAAAAATATTTAGAACACCGTAGCAACAAAACACCATAGGAACCACATAGCAACACACTAAAAACTAATATTTTAATTACATAGCAACACCCTGGCAACCATTTACAACACCTTATCATAGCAGCAAGCTTTGCACTGTAAAAATCTCATCAAAGTAAGTCAGAAAGAACAATAATATCATTAAGATAGTCAATTGCAAATGTTTTACAGGTGAACAACTGATGAAACAAAAAGACAAAAATATCCAGCTTTGTTGGTGTCGATTGCCTCGTGGGCAGCGTGACATATATCGCCATTCCGCTACGAGTTCAAGTCCCGGCTCGTGGACCTTTCCCGATTCCGCCTCAATCTCTCTCTCTCACTTCGCTTCCTGTCTGCTTACTGTCCTATCATAATAAAGACAAAAACGCCAAAAATAAATCTAAAAAAACAAAACAAAACATATTCAGGCTTAATAGTCATATGGTAAGCTAATATGGCAAATGGTGG
Organism: Anabarilius grahami; assembly: GCA_003731715.1. Lineage (NCBI taxonomy): Eukaryota > Metazoa > Chordata > Actinopteri > Cypriniformes > Xenocyprididae > Anabarilius > Anabarilius grahami. Next base: position 1,801,389 of record RJVU01022182.1, read on the forward strand.
ATGTTGTCAGCTGTATTCAAATAGATTCTAGTCTGTTTCTGTTGATGTGCATGACCATGTCAACAGTACAGTCACACAGTAAATACAGTGAAGATGTCCTTGGATTCAAGCCAAAGGCAAATTGCTATATCAAACTGAAAGTGAAAGAGTGAATGGGAACAGATTATGTCCACAAAGAAATTTCTCTTTTCTATTCTTTCTCAGAATCCCTCTCTTTCCTCTGTAAGGTGTGTATTATTCTGATGAGTCCGCGCTCGTCTTAATTAGCTGCAGTGAAGGCTCATGAGAGGAAGGAGGCTGCAAATGCAATAACGTGGTTTGCTGAGCCGTAACTCAACACTGCCTTAAACCGCAGCGGAGATGTGGCTGGCTGCTGGCAGAGAAAAGAAGCATGGGAGCACAGTACCTTATCCGAAACTTCTTCCTCACTATTACCTCTCACCCACACATAATTGAGGGTCGCGGAGGATAGTCTACTTTATTTTACTCTACACGTCTGGGATGTATTCTCCTCCACAGATAGATGAAATGAGGCGGAGAGTGATGATTTTGTAGAAGACGAGGTGTTATTTTATATTAGGCAGTCCTAAGTGCTTGGGTAACTTTAATACACTGTCTATGCCCATGTCTTTACCTTTTCTGTAAGTGCTCATTGGTATTCTTTCACTTCAGTCTTTTTATTTCTCCTTTATACAGTTTTGCTACACATTCCCGTCGGTCATGGGGGACGCCACTTGGAGTTGCACAAAAAACGTCCGTCACGGATTGTCTTCCTCCCAAATTTGAATTAGCGCCCTGATTACACTGAGAGGGGTGAGCGAGACACAGATGGATTATGGACGGGATCTGTAACTGATGCTGCTGCCAGCTTCAAATGGAAAAGACAAACAGTTAGCTGGCATTTCTCATTCTTTCACACACACACTTTTGTAATAATCATGTTTGTGTGGTTGGCCTGACTAAATGTGTTCTCTGTTTCAAAAGAATCATCTTACAGATCAAAAATCTTTACATTTTCTGAAGAAATTTTAGTGGTGCATAGTGGTGCCACGATATTAAGGGGTTCTGAGCGGTCACCAGGGGCATTACTAGGTAGTTGCTAGATTGTTGCTTTCTTGTCAACTCAAGAGAACCCATGGCCAATTACCTATTATTTTCTGTCAAGCTTCTGCTTTGGGATTTTAATCAACATAGGTGCACTTGGAAAAAAGTGCCTCTATGTACATTTTTGTGAAAACAAAAAACTAAAATAAACCTCCAAAAATATGCCTATACATAAACATTCACTGCATTTTCCAGCTGAAATGGCTGTAAAATATCAACAAGGTTAGCTCCTTTTCACACAAATTATGGTTACGGGGTAGATTATTTATTAATTAAGACTTATCTCTTATCACTTATATGGTTACTTTCACAATGCTATGATGTTAAAAACTTTGACTATAGTGCATGATTTGTAAACTAATAAATAAACATTTTGAAATAAACACTAACAAGCATTTTGATGTTTGCATCACAGGCTTTTCTGACATGGTAAACTTGCCTGGTAGTTTGCCTAGTGCAACATTGCTCTTGTTATCCCGAGCGCTTGGGTACGAGTCCCGTGAAACATGAGTCTTGATGAAAAAACTCAAAGACTAGAAGCAAGCTAAAATGGCATGGTTAGGTTTAGGGGGTTGTATGCTATAGAGCATTAACCTTTTAGCACCACTCACATTTCATTTCTGAACTGCCGTGACCACTGCTGAGTATGAGCAAAAGTTTTAGTTGCTTCTGTTTTAGACAATCTACAAATGTACCTTACATTTATGCTGGGGCATCGTAGTGTGCATCCAGGTTGACTGTTTGCCTATGCAAAGGCCTGAGGGAGTAGTATGTTATCTTAACTTTGATGCCGCCAACCGTTCCTATGACCGATACTGCTGCATCAAAGTCAGACGTTTTACCAGCTTGTTTGTTTACTGTCTGACTCTCATAAATTTTAAGATGAAGTAAACTTCGAGTGCCTGTGCCAAGTGAAACAAGACTGATGGGAAGACTACAATTTTGTTGGTGCCTATGCTAAAGGAACATGACAAAACCATATAAATTCTTCGAACAACAAAAAGGTACTTTTATGAAAGATGAAATGGACTTTATATGAGCTAAGATGTTTCACCAGTCACCCAACAACCAACTAGTTGATTAGTGTGGTTGAGTACTCGGTTTAATCTGTATTAATTTGACTTTAGCATTCAGTTTAGCTTTAAAGGTACCCTAATATGCTTTATTACATTTTCAACTTTTAGTGTGTAATGTTGCTGTTAGAGCATGAAAAAGGTCTGCAAAGTTACAAAGCACAAAGTCCACTCCAAGTTGAATTATTCTTTATATCAGTAAGCACTGTTTCTGAACTTGAAATGCCTCAATTGTAGTCTTGAGTTTTCCAGAAATGTACACATCACACTTTAGTCATTTAAATAATTCCCCTAAAAAAGGGTGAGGCCTGGTTGAGTTGTGTTAGTAGTGTGTTGAAAGTTGTGGTTATGATAAGGGACATGATTTTTCTGAAACACGCTTGAAGCAGTTGACCAATCACAACACAGTGCCAGTCGACCAATCAGAGCACATTGCGCTTTTCGGAAGGAGGGTCTTCATAGAGACCAGAACTAAACAAAGTGTTACTGACAGACTAGAAAAAAAAGGGGTGCTGCAATAATGTAAAATTTGTGCTACTGTTTCATTCTACAGGAATGCTCAGCAGGCTGGCTAAGAAATGCGTTTGATTGAGATGACTCTAAACCAATATAAATTTATGGGACTAGCTGTTAAGAAGGCCCACCAATTAGTACATTTTATTAGCTATTCCCACAATATACATGGTCATTAAGTAAATTGTGAATATTTGTGCAATATCTGATTGATATTGTGATAGGTAGCCTTAAAAGATGCTGCAGTTACCTCGGTTACAGCTTTTTAGTGAAACCTAAGCAGAATTTTAATGGCTTTCTGCCATCCCATAATTTCAGCGATAAGGGCTGGAAAAGACCAGAGGCCAGTATGTCGTTTAAATCTGTCTCATAGCAACAGACTGTATGTCTCAGAGAAAGAGAGAGCAAGAGATAGCAAAAAAGTGTGTGTAGATTCATCAGCGGCACTTAAATTAGTCGCATTTAAATCACCTCCCAGGGTTCCCCAGTGGATTATTGCCCTTTGAATAACAATAAGATAAACCTCGACATCTCCTCCCAAATGGACGGCGTCCTTTTGAGATGTCCCAGCTTTGTCAATCAGTTCATATCGTCCTTTTTACTGTCATTACCCTTCCGATACTAATAATGTTAGAAACAAACAGGGGCCAGATAAGGAGCCTTTTAAAACAGGATGCATTATTTAGCACCAAGCGCTAATGGTCCTGATCGGCGTGGGACAATTGAATAACATCAGCCGATAAGAAGCGTTCCCTCTCTAGATCGGCCTCTGAAACCAAAGATAGCATGCTCGAACGAAAGGTTTATCGAGGTGTGGGTGTGTAAGAGAGACTGTCCCATAAAACAACGTTAGGATCAGAAATTTAGATCACTGCTAACGTAAAATGGGGTAAGACTGTGCTAGAGGAAGAAGAAAAATCAATGGGGAGGTGGTCAGTATTAATCTAACATCAATATAAGCAGTATCTTTTACTTTTCATGGTAATTGCCCCAGTGATCTCCTAAAGTGGCTCTCAAGTGCTTTAAGGGCCAACTGATAGCATCTTATCGGCCCGCAGAAGGCCTCAAGAGGGACAGGGGTCCTGGGCCTGTGTGCGTAAGTGTGTGTATGTGTGTGTATACCAGTGGCGACTGGTGCTATTCAATATTGGGAAAGCTAGATGTCACTTATCAGTGGTTAAATGTGTACTCAGGGGTGTGTGTGTGTATAATAGGGATGCACCAAAATGAAAATTCTGGGCTGAAACTGAAAATTCACCGAAAATAAATACACTATAAAATAACACTAAATAACACTGAGTTGTAGCATTTGAATTTGAGACTTTGCTTCATATTAAAAGTAACAAAGCACAAAGCTTTTTGCAATTATTGGAAGGTGGTTATTAGAAAAATTTCAGTGGCTAAAATTTCGGTGCATTCCTAATATAAAATTTTTGTGAAATTTTAGGGGAAGCTGTGCTTCCCATGGGATCTTAAAGCAGTCACCACTGGTGTATTTGTGAGGAAATGCTCACAGCTCTATGTATTTACCTTTCAACTCTATTTTTCTTTCGCTTCATCTTTCTTGCGTCGTTTTGGTGCTTTTTTAGACCCAGGGCTTGACGGCACATGCTATTTAAGGATTGAAGTTATGTCAGCTATGACCAAATGTGAGAATGAGACCATCTCAGAACACCACTCTTGGCAATTCTCAATCCATTCAGATGGACGTGTGAGTGTGTGTGTGTGTGTGTCGCAGAAAGGCATCACCACAAATCATCGCTCGGAGTACATTTGCAAGTTTTAACAGTGACTAGTCCATAAGGCATTTCTCCCACGCTCAGACCTTCATTTTCCAGTGAACAGGGCTTTATTTTTCTTTTCATTCGTTTATTCGCTCTCTCTCCCCTTCTCTCTGCTTCCTCCCAATAATTCAGTCCAATTCAGGGCATGACCACAGACTCTTACAGTAGCACTAAATGTATTGAACTCTATATTTAGGGGAAAAAACTGTTAGCAATACATCTCACATACCCTTTCAATACATTCTGGTCTGCTTACAAACACAAGCTGCCATCAAGTCATGTCAGAATGATCGTATTCAAGAGATGAGTGCACTTGAATAGCAACACAATGCCATAATCGTTAATTGGATTCTCTTTAAGCCCAGGCTTTATGAGTTGGGGTGTATCATTTAAAGAATCATGGCAGTTGCTAATTTCTATTAAACATGTTGAATTGTAATTGTGACAGTTGACTTTCAATTAATTTGTACTGGGGAAGAGAATTTTGGTTCCAATTCTACTTAACGATTGTAGTTCTTTAAAGGAAAAGTGTGTAATTTCAAACAGATAGTCCCACCACAAACTCATGTTTGGTTGCTAGTTGCTGTGTTGAAATGTTTGGGATTCTCAAACAAACAAAGCAATGTTTTAATGTAAATTATTGCTAACTATTTTTTGCCAAACTGTGTTTCTAATTTTAACTTGATAGTTTTCACTGTCAAATAAACAACCAGTCCAGTTATTAGAAAGTCTCAAACCTTAAAGGAACAGTTCACCCAAAATAGAAAGGCAGGGCGTGGGCAGCAACACTCTTCGACTAATTTCTCTTTGACTGAGGAAAGAAGGTACATCTTAGATGGCCTTGGGGTGAGTAAATTTAGATTTTTGGGTTAACTATTCCTTTTAAGTACACAACACAAAAATGATTCTTTATTTTGAGTATAATGATTCATTCAGATACTGTTCAGACTGATTCAGAAGAGTTTTTCTGGGACTCATTGGTGAGTTATTTTACCGGCTCATAGGAGTCATTCATCTGCATACACCAACTGACATCAGCAAAGAATGAGAGCATTCAACAGTTTCTAACAGAACAAAACATCATTAAAACTATTAGCTCCATCCAATAATAATAATAAAAAAAAACCTAGGGCTGCCCCCTAATAGTTGATTAGATGACAAAACTGAAAGATTGTTAACGGTGGGTCCTTGTTACAGTAGACACCTACACCTATGTCAGGCTGGAAATCCAACCTCAAATATGGCTTATAATTTGAAAAATGTTAGTAGCAACTTTACTTTGCTGCTCGCTCTAACATTAACTTAGATAAATGTGCGCTATTATTATGAGAAATATATCTTTAGAAAGCTTTTAAATGAACCAATTCAAATTGAAAAGAAATACTCTGCTCATGTTAATCCATATGAAAGGTGCATTTCTTTTGTGTCCACTATATTGCGGAAATGGCAAGGCAGCATCGTCAACTTCATCTTTGCACGCAACACTAATTTTTTCATAATCATTAGGCTACTTTTGCCGGTGCTTTGTGGCAAGATTTATGTATGCCAGATGTGCTTGAGCATGGATTAGGCTATATTATGCTTATATATGAAGAGTTTGGTTCCAAAACGTGATAAACGCCATTCTAAAAAAAAATTGTTTCCGCCAAAATCAGTATTGTATCTGGTTGGTATTGAAAAGTCATTTATTAATTTTGTGCAAAATGCGATATCCGTCGTGTTTTTTTGTCATGTTTTCTCCCCTTCTTTCCAAAACGCGACAAACGCCAGTCTCCCTTCTCTGCAGAATGCGATATATCCGCTCAACCAATCACAGCGCACCATTCCACGCACTGTAAACAGTAATGGCGGCTCTCTGAATACACCCGCCATCCTAGTTTTCCTTATCTGCTTTGTACTTTATCAACAAAAACAGAAAAATGAATAATTTTGACGGCATTGATGAACCTGTGGTGGTTTCTGTGGTGGGCTATAGGTAACAAGCTGCAGTGGCTGCAGTGGCTGCAGAGCTTGGTCCACCACTGCACAATGGCCCAGGTCCTCCATTGCACCAGAACCCTCTGCTCCATGGCCTAGGTTCACCAGTGCACCAGAACCCTCTGCTCCATGGCCTAGGTTCACCAGTGCACCAGGATCCTCTGCTCCATGGCCCAGGTCCGCCAGTGCACCAGGACCCTCTGCTCCACGGCCCAGGTCCGCCAGTGCACCAGTACACCAGTATCCTCTGCTGCACAACCCAGGTGCACCAGTGCACCAGGAACCTCTGCTCCATGGCCCAGGTCCACCAGTGCACCAGAATCCTCTGCTCCATGATCCTGGTCCACCCATTATCCAAGGTCCAAGTCCACCCATGCCCCACGGACCAGGTCCGTCCATGCTCCAAGGTCCAGGTCCATTAACATTACCATGTCGTGGTCCAGGTCCTGTTCCCCTGCACGGGCCTGGCCCTCCATCCCTCCCCCAAGACCACCTCCGCTCCACCACCCTCTGGGACTAAGTCTTGTTTTGGTTTATGTTGGGCGTCAGGAGCCGGCCTTAGAGGGGGGTTCTGCCATGTCTTGTTTTGGTCTTGTGTCTTGTTCATGCTTTGTTTTATTTTCAAGTTCAGGTTTATGTTTTCATTGCTATGTTTTGCCATATGCTTCCTGTTGTCATGTGTTTCCCATGTCCTCATGCGATCGTGTTATGTTCTTCATTGTTCTCATGTGTTATGTTGTCATTGGTTGATTTAGTCATGTGGTTTCTCAGTTATGTTCTGTCATTTGTTCTTTGTCTCATTGAATATTGTGATAAATATTGATATGATATGGGAAAAAAATATTTTGATAATACCTTTAGCCATATCACCCAGCCCTAACTGAAATGACTATTTTCCAACTCGTAGTTCAGAACTTTACAGGAGAATTAAAGGTAGTGAAACATACACGATTCTACAATCATAAACATGTAGAAATGTGTGTTTTTGTGCTATGTGTCTACATACAGTATGTGGTGCTTGAATCATCCCCCTATCAGATCGATTTACAAAGCCCCTTGATGTGGCCATGCCCCCACTCCATCTGACATGTCACAATGCCTTTAGGTGAAGGGCTGATGCCAGAGGGTTGGGTGGCATGGAGTGGCAGACACTGGGTACTCTCCTGTGCCAGGCGTTGGCACCCGGCCCTATGAGAAGATCTATGGAGAACCCCACACACACACACACGTATACACATACGTTTTACTCGTCTGGCAATGTGAAGAAGTATCACTCACCTTTAGGGCTGAATACAGCTGGCAGAAGTATGTACTAAGAGTGTTTGTGTATGCGGCTGTGTGTGTTTGTGAGAGAGTTTGCAGATAAATTGTGTGTAGTTCAAAGAATTCAGTTATTTCACAGAATCTGTAAACAGAACATGTTTTTTTTTGTCTATATATTGTGAGTACATACACAAACATACATATTAGCATACAATTTAAAGGGGACCTATTATGCCTCTTTTTAAGAGATGTAAAATAAGTCTCTGATGTGAAGATTTAGCTCACAATACCCCACAGAGAATTTTTTATAACATGTTAAACTTGCCACTTTTTGGGGTTGAGCAAAAACGTTCCGTTTTAGTGTGGGTCCCTTTAAATGCAAATGAGCTGCTGCTCATGGCCTAAGAGGGCAGAGCTTCAAGAGCTGATTCTCAGAGCTCCGGTGACAGAAAAATCTCGCGCTAATAATGTCAGAAAAACTCTGAAGCTGTTTAGTTTGAATTGGAGTCTGAAAATGATGCCTACTAAGCCAGAGAATATTTGCTGCATGGAGACAGAACAGGTATAGTTTAGTTTAATTATGTTTATATCTTATGTTGTCATCTTGTTTTTATCCACTATTAGTACGAGCTTTATGTACCGGACCTGTCCGAATGATGGCCAAATCTTTACTGATTAGTTTTATGAAGTTTATTGTACATCACACAAAAAAATGACATGTACGTTATCACTCCAGAAAATCACCATAAGAGCTGAATAAAACAGTACAAGAAGTGCGCATTAAAGTCTTTTATCTATAAACTCTCCCTTGCATTATCATTAACATACACAGCAAATTACACAAAAAAGCTTGTACAATTAACAGTAAATAAATACAGACCTACCTTATGCCTTTTCGGGGGTGCTTAATAAACTGGTGAACGTTATATACGTAAAACAACTTCAATGGACTGCAATAAAGTGCACGCGCTCTCTCTCTCTGACGTGACCAGTATCGTACAGTTTGTACTGATCCATCCTTGAGTAATAACTTCAACCAAGGTGTCCTGAATGACTCAGATGGCTGGAGTCTATGGAGCCTCGTATGTTCGTTGGTACATCCAACAACAGAACATTTTGTAAGGTTTTTTTTTTGGCACAGACATTGTATATCTCTTGCTGATACAGCGAGTAAACATAAATGGCGGACTCTGTGGTTCTCACTCAGGGCGGTGTCAGGGCAGATCGTTACCAGTCGTGGGCGGGGTTTCCTTACACTTACATAGGAGTAGGGGGAAATATCAAACTGTGTGTCCTTCGAGATTGAAAATGATAAATGGGGATGATAAAATCATTTTGTGGATTTTTACCATTCTAGGCTGGTTGTTTACACACACTGTGGACACACATCTGTGTTCAAACACCTTAAAAAGTGAATTTTGCATAATAGGTCCCCTTTAAAGACTATATACAGGTCCTTCTCAAAAAATTAGCATATTGTGATAAAGTTCATTATTTTCCATAATGTATTGATAAAAATTAAATTTTCATATATTTTAGATTCATTGCACACCAACTGAAATATTTCAGGTCTTTTATTGTTTTAATACTGATGATTTTGGCATACAGCTCATGAAAACCCAAAATTCCTATCTCAAAAAATTAGCATATCATGAAAAGGTTCTCTAAACGAGCTATTAACCTAATCATCTGAATCAACTAATTAACTCTAAACACCTGCAAAAGATTCCTGAGGCTTTTAAAAACTCCCAGCCTGGTTCATTACTCAAAACCACAATCATGGGTAAGACTGCCGACCTGACTGCTGTCCAGAAGGCCATCATTGACACCCTCAAGCGAGAGGGTAAGACACAGAAAGAAATTTCTGAACGAATAGGCTGTTCCCAGAGTGCTATATCAAGACACCTCAGTGGGAAGTCTGTGGCAAAGAAAAGTGTGGCAAAAAACGCTGCACAACGAGAAGAGGTGGCCGGACCCTGAGGAAGATTGTGGAGAAGGACCGATTCCAGACCTTGGGGGACCTGCGGAAGCAGTGGACTGAGTCTGGAGTAGAAACATCCAGAGCCACCGTGCACAGGCGTGTGCAGGAAATGGGCTACAGGTGCCGCATTCCCCAGGTCAAGCCACTTTTGAACCAGAAACAGCGGCAGAAGCGCCTGACCTGGGCTACAGAGAAGCAGCACTGGACTGTTGCTCAGTGGTCCAAAGTCATTCGGAAATCAAGGTGCCAGAGTCTGGAGGAAGACTGGGGAGAAGGAAATGCCAAAATGCCTGAAGTCCAGTGTCAAGTTCCCACAGTCAGTGATGGTCTGGGGTGCCATGTCAGCTGCTGGTGTTGGTCCACTGTGTTTTATCAAGGGCAGGGTCAATGCAGCTAGCTATCAGGAGATTTTGGAGCACTTCATGCTTCCATCTGCTGAAAAGCTTTATGGAGATGAAGATTTCGTTTTTCAGCACGACCTGGCACCTGCTCACAGTGCCAAAACCACTGGTAAATGGTTTACTGACCATGGTATTACTGTGCTCAATTGGCCTGCCAACTCTCCTGACCTGAACCCCATAGAGAATCTGTGGGATATTGTGAAGAGAAAGTTGAGAGACGCAAGACCCAACACTCTGGATGAGCTTAAGGCCGCTATCGAAGCATCCTGGGCCTCCATAACACCTCAGCAGTGCCACAGGCTGATTGCCTCCATGCCACGCCGCATTGAAGCAGTCATTTCTGCAAAAGGATTCCCGACCAAGTATTGAGTGCATAACTGAACATAATTATTTGAAGGTTGACTTTTTTTGTATTAAAAACACTTTTCTTTTATTGGTCGGATGAAATATGCAAATTTTTTGGGATAGGAATTTTGGGTTTTCATGAGCTGTATGCCAAAATCATCAGTATTAAAACAATAAAAGACCTGAAATATTTCAGTTGGTGTGCAATGAATCTAAAATATATGGAAGTTAAATTTTTATCATTACATTATGGAAAATAATGAACTTTATCACAATATGCTAATTTCATTGTCTTCTTGGTCTTATTGTGCAGGATTCATCAGTGCAATTAAAAATATAAATAAATAAAATAATAAAAATTTAAATGAATTTTGAAGAACTTAAATTGACATTGACATAACCTTGACTGCACAGGCTATTGGATTATCGGTGGGACCAACAAAGTTTAATTTGCAAGCGAATGAGCTGGTTGTTTTAACAAATCATTCAAGATGACTTCTGAGCTGAAGAATTACCAGTCTGAATCAACTTACCAAAACAGTAAAAAAAATATTAAATTTTTATAAACATTGATTATAATAAAACAAACTGATGTGTATATTTCTAATTTATTGTGGTGCACATGTGGGAACTGTATTAACAGTATCAATAACAGTTCATACCTTAGCCAAGCACTAATTTGATTGACTGATCTAACATTGAAGTTTGTAAAACTTATCTTGCTCCATCCTTTATCATTACTCAAAGTAGTAAGAATGACAGACAATCTGCATTAGTGGACACAATTTTAGGTAATAGTGGGCCTACAGCTGATTTGCAGAAGTGTTTCAGTAAGACAGTAATAACGTTAGGTGGTTAGCCGGAGACATACACAATATAGTTAAAACACAAAACTATGTATTTTGAACACTTTCTAAAATATACGTCAATAATTAATCATACTTACAGGTTGTGATTCTGAGGAGCACGTTTGTCTAAATAAAGTGGGTACTGTCCACTGATTCTTCACAGCGTCATCCAGTGTTTCCCACAGGATGTTGTGAGACTGTGGTGGGTGGATATAGGTCCCTCTAGGGGGGTCTGGGGGCCCCCAGAGGAAAATTTTTTACATTTTAAATTGAAATGCATAAATCTGGTGCATTCTGAAAGAAAAAAGTTAAGTGACAAAATCAATGAAGAAATGTGTTTTCTTGTAAACAATTTTGTGCTCTAATAGTTATTTATTTATTGGTGATAGTAGGGCACATTAGTCACGTACACTACATATAGTAGGCTGAATGATAGTTCGTAAGTAGAGCTGGGCAAAAAAAAAAGAAAGATTTTTCGATAAATAATTTTTTTAAATGTGGTCGATTCGATATTGATTCTCAAAAGCCAAGAATCTTTTTTTTTTGTATTCATTTCCACAAACACTGAACATAATATCTGATTGACGTTAATCGTATTACTAGTCTTCTTCACTAGATGTCATCCTCTTATTTACCTTGCGTGATGTTACAGCGGGCCGGGGACTCTTTCATTCATTCAGTGCTACTGCTAAACATGGCGGATGCAGGCACGCCTTTCAGCGTGAAATACATTCCGGATAGTTGAAGGAATTGTCAGTGTTCTGATCGGGCCAGCGCTGCATGATCATGAAAGTTTATCATTTGCACGAGTTTTCAAGCCTTGCCAATTTAAGCATCCAAGTGAAAGAGAACTCGCGCGCGCTGTGTGAGAAGTTATGTGTGCACAGCGCACACACCCGAAGCGTTCAGAGCTGCGCGCCTCAGCGTGCAAGTAATAAAATTAATTCTCTTTCACCTCTCTTTGCGCCTAAACGGACAAATTCACACATTTATATCAAAATGCCCCCCTTTGCGAGTATCTAGGTAAACATAGTCGGTTACAGTATGCAGTAAATAAAGAACGCATGTGTGTCATTATTGTATCTGTGCAATAGTTTTAAAGTGACAGCAACCGAATATTCCTGCAGCTGTCTGTTTTAATGTTAATTAAACTACAAAAGACAAAGAGAAAATCACTCCCTGCTCTTCACTAAATAACGTTTTTGTAACTTTAATAAGGATTAACCTTTAATTTGTACAGTGAAGATTATTTGCAGTGGTATTTTACATTTGATTACTGTATTCAGTTTATGTACCTGAAAACTACTGTTAGACCTACTGGAAAAACCTTAAAAGCACTGATTATTTCATTTGTATCTTTGTTCTATTGTATTTATTTATTTGTGCTATTGCTTGTAGTTTAATTATTTGTTCTTTTTTATTAATGACCGTTTACTTGTCTTTAATAATCTTTGAAATTTATATTAGTAGCTTTAGCAGTGGTCTCAAATGGAGTCGAGAATTGTTAAATTTCACTGGTATCTAAAATATTGGTTTTCATAACCTTATTTATTACAACATTAGTATGCAAAATAATTGTATTAATTTATTATTTTTTTGTGGTGGGGCATCAGAAAATCAAATCGAGAATCGAAATTGAATTGGGACATCTGAATCGATACCCAGCCCTATTCATAAGTAGTCAAACATGTAGAGTATACATTTAAACCATTATGTAGCAAAAGAGGTTACCTTTGTTGAATTAATTTATTTCTAGAATAATTAGTGGGGGCCTGTATCTATACATCTGTATTTGTGGAACTAATGGTCACTCTTTGATTTGTTAAACACAATCCAGAATGCACTAAACACACTACTTCATTATAGAGAAAAACAACAAATGAATAAAAATATATAATCAAAAGTTGACCAAAAAATAAATAAATAAATAAAAACTAGGTGAGTATATAATTCAGCAGCAAAAAGTATGCTAGCCTAATTCTTGAAAAAAACACAGTAGTTTTATAAAATCTAAATATGTTCATAAAAAGTTTAAAATTACTATTTGTATTCTTATGAAATGGAAAAAAAAGTATTTATATTAGATTTATATTTATATATGAATGTAAAGAATTATATGTATTTATAATATTGGAAGACTAAAAGACGTTTATTTTAAATGTATTGTTCAGCTTTTTAATGGGGCAACAAGATATGATAGATACAGAACAAAATAGGCTATTCATAATCTTTCAGTGTCCAAAACCATGATCATATGAAATGCTTCAAAAAAGCAGCAAACCGCTTATGCGCATTCCGTGTGCAGAATGATGTGCTTAAAGCAATATGGAGTCACAGCGCACAGTTGAGCTGTACATTGAAAAGTTCACGGCACAAAGAGAGTATATCTGCATCTAACAGTTTATTAATTATATGTTTCTTCTCACTTTTAAGTTCCAGTTATTGTGCGTGTGACGCCAATTCATAGTCCTTGTGTTGTGTGATCTAACAGACACGCCGTAGCAAGTATGACGACATCGTTCAGAAACAGCAATACACTCCAGCAAGATAAAGACATTTTATGCAAATCCCCAGCCCTTTATCTACGTATCAAGTATTATAATGGGAATATATCATATTGGAGAGTTTTACCGTGCAGACTGTCGTTACCGAACACAACGCGCTGTCAGAGAATGATTGACAGCTGCAGCGGAGGGAAGACGAGTTTCCTTGAACTTAAATTTAACGATGTACATATTCTTCTATCCCTCACATGAAGCTATGTAATAGCTTCAGATGACTTTGAATATAGTACACAACTTAATTGGTGCTAGTCTATTCCTTTTGCTCTATGACTCCCACTTTTGCCATATAAAAGAGCGCAATCATCAGTCGGTTATTTGAATATCGTGGCAGGCCTAATTTTCGTTTAATTTTGAGACTGTGACAGGACAAACTAGACTGTGGCGGGCGGGACACTGGTCATCTTTTGGAAGCGAAAATAAACCGAATTTACTTCGGGCATTTCTTTTTGACACGAACGAGCTACAGCGTTTGAGGGGTGTTCAAGTTTCCGCAGGATGTCCACGCAGAACGTAGGCAGGTATTATGCAAATGTGTTAACTTGTGACGCGTGAACTTCACAGAAATGGGATTAGAATTACAAATGACTCTTTCTCCACTCTGAAGTGGTTCAGAGTCGACTCTTTCTTATGAAAGACAATAACTTTTTTTATTATGCACTTTCAGCATTACAAATTTGCAGACTATTTACATTCGCACACAGCTACATTACACACTGCATGAAAGGTAATTTTCAAAAATCCACTTTAAAAAAACTTTTCTTTTTTGTAATGTTGTCTCGTGATGGCAGCAGCCATTACTCCAGTTTTTAGTTTCTCTCTCGCACATTTGCACACTGTGATGAGAGTATTTAGCCTGTGAGTTAATTTGGCAGAATAATATTGAATTTCATCAGAATGGCTGCGCTATATCTAATGAAAACGTGTGGAAAATCTCTCAGACCATATAAAGTATTTAGGATTATCCAACATCTATACAAATAAAGCCGTTCATCGCATTAAAGCAAGACACTGTTATAAATAGACTCTAATACCAATGTAGTTTTCAAGGGGACACAAAACTGGTTGTCCGCTTGATTGCATTTCCCCTCTCCTGCGATAATAATTACGTACCCTCCATAGTGTACACTAATGTCATGTTCTCTACCATATTACCCAGGAATATGATCTGGTTCACTTTTACACACCCAGCAAGAGAATATCCTTATGTGTCCTACCCAACACACACACTCAAACACATCCACTTATTCAACAGTCAATCACTTTTAGAAGAAAAAAATGGAGATTCCACATGGAAATCTTTCGTTCTTTGCTCTCGCTCTGTGAGATGGCAGTTTGTTGGAACGCTGGGAGCGCAGCTTTACCATGGCAACCTCTCTCTCATCAAAAAAGCCTCCAATCGGCCTGAAATCAGCATGCAAAATGCCACTCAACCCTGTAGCCTTTATTAAAGTTTGCAGGGACTCAATTTGCAGATAGCGATCGTTTTCCTATTAAAAAGCACAGTGTAAGATAGTTTTTTCCCCCTTCTCTCTCTCTCTGTAAATCGGAGGGAGGGGGAGAGCAAAAGAGAGAGAGAGGGCTAATCAGCATAGGCTGATGTGATTTCGCTGTCACAAATCCCGCCTGGGGCTCACACAGCCCCGCCGAGCTAGTGGAACCGCGGCGGGCTTAGCGGTCGCCGCGGCGACTTAGCTCCTCAGTAGAACGTCCCCCCCTCGCCGCCACCCCTCTGCACCCACACCCCAAACCCCTCGCCACTGATGGGGTGCACGCTGATAAGACAGAGCGATTCTGATTGGCTGCCTCTCTCATCTCCCGTTTGGAAGTCTTTTTGTGTGTGCGCGTGTGTCTGTGTGACCTGTAGCTGCTACATAGGAAGCTCTTGGGGATGCTTTTATGTGATTCCGTGTCATTTGTAGAGAGGAAGAGACAGAGAAATAGAGTTGCTGATGAAAAGGTGATGAGAGGGGGTGGAATTGGGCTACACTCCTGAAGTGACCCTTGTAGAAGGGGTAGACATCCAGTTTAAACCCACCTCGGTCTCTTTTTCCACCCGATTTTCCAATTTTCGCTTCAATCTCTGTGACTTTGTGGATGTGAGACAGATCAAAATATGATGTTTAAATGTGCTTTTGATTAACGTGCCTCAAAATCAACATGAAATGCCACTCCGAACTCATTTGACTTCGTAATGTGACGTGTTTCTAAGTGAAACACAAAAAATGAGAAGAAATGTAGGATGGGACATGATTTAATCCATAGGGAATTGATTGGATGGTGAAAAATTTAAAAGTATGGAGGCCTGTTTCTGCCTCAGAGTAAAAAAATAATAAAGGTAGTTGTAAGATAAAGAAATAGTCACATTCTGAGATATAAATCTACAGTTATGAGAAATAATCATAATTGCGAGATTTAACGTTACACTGCGTTATAAAGTCGCAATTACAAAAAAAAAAGTTGCAATTGTGAGGTTTGAGTTATAAAATCAGAATTTTGAAAAAAGTCACAATTTCAAAATTTCAAAAAGTCGCAACGGCAAGATTTAACATCACACAGTGCTAAGGCCCGTTTTATACTGCAAGCAGTGTGTATTTTTTTTCATTGCATTTATGGTAAAAAATGAATACGGATTGACAGGAACAAGTAATAATTTCACCATAAAAGCATACAAGTTAAGTCTGTTGTAGTCATGTTTTGAATTGCTGAGTGCGGATGCGGGAAAGAAGATATTGATATGTGCACGGGAAGCGGGAGAAAGAAATGACTCGTAGGCTCCCGCAAAATATAATTATCTAATAATAACAGCACGTGGAAGTCTGTAACTAGAGATCTGAAGTGTTGTGTATGTGGAAAATGGATAAAATAGCCTATAGACACCGAGATGAGACAGAATCTAACCGGACCGGGATTAAAAAAATCAGTGTAGACCTCTTCCTACAGGCTTTTGCGGTTGGGAACGGGACAAAACGTAAAAAGTTTTGGGTGGGAGACATATTTTTGGCAGAAGTGGGCAAACAGGAGTTGCATACAACACAAAAGCATGTTAAAATGATTTAAAATATAGCTTAAAAACTATGCTGAAAGTATAAGTATTACTTAAGCACTATTTATTTTATCATAAACTACAGTACACAGCATGATAAGGTTTAACGTTATATTTATTGTTATATATTGTATATGGTTATATAGGATGAGTGTGTGGGAGTAGGGGACATTATTGCATCAGCATGTGACAGGCTGATGGTGATTGGCTGACCTCACACTGTGAGTTGTCACAATTATAAATGAAACTAAATTTTAACCTCACATTATAAGATATAAAGTCGAAATTTGAAATCATTTGAACTTTTTTTGTAACATTTGACTTGTTTAATGGCGGTGTAACCCTATGTTTGATAGAAGATTTTAGCATTTTTTTTTTAGCAAGGCTAATCTAAACCAGATATATTTGGCCTGCATGTGCATTTTGTATGTTGGCAATTCCATGCAAAGGTCATCCTTACCATAAAAAAAAGTTTTTACCAAAAGAACAAAACCCTTTTAAGTTGTCCATTTAGGTCTGTAATATACTGTATTAATGTGCTCTAACAGAAATTTTAAGAAAATTGCCTTGTTTATCCACAACATATGAGGTAAGCAACAATGCTTAAATAAAATTTTCGACCAACCATATTTCATGCTTTCAAAAAAGGGATAAAAGACACAGAATTCACAGAATTTCGAAAATATATATTGTCACCCACAACTTAGTGACTTTTTTTTGTCACATCCGTAATGCATGCATATTTCCCTCATCTAAAATATAAAATGATTTTGTATAGACTGACATTTTTCTAATGTTTGGACTCCTTTAGTAAGGGATTCTGAATATATAAACAGATGGTTCAATATGTTGGTATTAAATGCCTTCTCTGAGAACTTATATTTCAAGTTTTGACTGCAAATGTCTCGTCCATGACGCTGGAATTGCCCATGAACATGAAATCCCCAAGGATCTGTCGTGGGAAACAATATTCACTTCTACGCAAATACCATGAAATCATTATCAAAATATGTGTGGAAACCAAGGATTCAGTACCACTCCATGTGTGTGTGTACGTGTGTGCATATTTTCCTTGTTAATAGAAAGGTTGTAGCCAATCTGCTTAGTGTAACAGTAATTGAATTCGATTCTAATGGCAAGTGGCATGTGTGCAATGAAACATGACACCAAGCGTGAGAGAGAAAAAGGTTTTTAAAACCAAGAATGGTCTGGCCATAACTGAAATGGTAAGGAATAGTTCACCCAAAAATGAAAATTCTGTCACAGTTTACTCACCCTCATGTTGTTCCAAACTATGTCTTTCTTTCTTCTGTGGGATATGAAAGATGATGTTTTGAAGAATGTTTCAACTGTTTTTGTCCATCCAGTCAAAGTCAATGGGGTCCAAAACAACATTGGACCCCTATTGACTTAGTATGGACATAAAAACAACACTCTTCTTTTGTGTTCCACAGAAGACAGGAAGTCATACAGGATTTGAATGACATGAGGGCAAATAATAAGAATAAACGTGCCTCAAAATAATAAGAATAATTATACTAATGATAATAATAAGAAATGTTTCTTGAGCAGCAAATAAGCATAACAGAATGATTTCTGAAGGATCATGTGACACTGAAAAATGTTTAAAATACATTAAAATAGATTTTTTTTTTTAATTGTAATATTTCGAAATATTTTGTTTTTACTGTATATCAATAAATGCAGCCTTAGTGAGCAAAAAGAGACTTCTTTCAAAAACATTAAACATTTTACTGACCCCAAACTTTTGAACAGTTGATAAACAAAAACAAACAATTTGTGGAAAATGACATTTTCCCACTGTGACATTATTTTCATGATGATTAATGAGCAAATATAATATTGAAAACAACAACAAAAAAAATACTTGTTTAGCAAACACCACTAATAGCTGAAAAAGCTTTTTATGGTGATTGTGTGTGTGTGTGTGTGTGTGTGATGAAAAGTACGATAGAGTAGAGTGTTCCTTTATGATGGGCCTTGTACTTGGCACCAATCTATTGATCTTTTGGCACCATTAGTGTAAATGACCAATCAGATGCAGGCTTTCTGAACCAAAAACCTGTCACGGTCTGATGATGTCATAAAACTCTTAACCGATCCTTATCAGAGGTTTACTTGAGCCAGTGCACTCTCTCTTTGTGCGCCTGTGTGTGTGAGACACAGAGATAGATACTGTCATCACTGATATACAGCATTAGTGCAGATACAAAGAATAAGTCACTGCAAACTCCTCCCAGGAACAGGATGATTAAAACATCTTATCCCTGTTTCTCAACAATCAAGAAAATAAGCAGATATGAGGAGAGAAAGAGTGTGCGTGTTATACACCGACCTGGATCATTGTGATTTCATATTTGTGTGTGTGTCAAGCAGATCCTTGCAATCTCTTCAGTCTTATCGGCGTATTTTGCCTGTTTATCGCCATGTTTATTCCGACGCAAAACCCTCACTGATAATACACTTCCCTGATGCAAATAACTTTCCAGTTTTTCCCAGACTATTCTGTTTGAAACAAAAAACTGTTTAATGACGTTTGTGTAAAATATTTACACCTATATATTGTTGCTTACATATATATATATAATCTCTATATATCTATATCTATATCTATCTATCTATCTATCTATCTATCTATCTATCTATGTATATATATATATATATATATATATATATATGTTTTTGTANTGTTTCTCCTTCCACATAGACATAACAAACAGCATGTTAACATGCATGTGTACACATATTTGCTATGTTTATCTGCTTGTTTTTTGCATACTTTTTCAGGCTCTGTAGACACAATGAAATATCTCATTATTTAAAAAAAATATATACACACACACACACACACACACACACACACACTCATGTTTGTTTTTGTGAAATGTGGGGACATTCCATAGGCGTAATGGTTTTTATACTGTACAAACCGTATTTTTTATCCCCCTACACTACCCCTACCCCTAAACCTAACCATCACAGGAAACTGTGCACACTT
>RJVU01022182.1:1821803-1855264 GCA_003731715.1 Anabarilius grahami
AGAGGATTTGGCTCGTCTCTGCCTTTTTATGGACATGCTGATTTTTTTTTTCTCCATAGACTTTTAAGCCTATTTTTATAAGTAAGCTATGAGAGACTGGACAATTGAGAGAAGTGGAATGGGATCAGGACATGAACCTGGGAACCTATGTCACGAGTACTTGTGCTCCCTGCTGCACCATAGCTCCAACAGCCATGAATATTTCCCTTTTTCAGACTTTCAGACTCATTTCAAAACAAAACACAAAATGCTGTGTGCACAGTTTAACACAGTTTTGTCTCTATCTACACTCAAAATCAAGACACGTTTATTTACGAGTGCATTTGCGTACATTTCACGTTTCAAATAGAAACAGCGAAGCGCTTTACACTTAAAACACACCTTTTGTTTGCCCGACGCATGGCCACGTGAAATCTGCAGGGTGTCGTTGTTTGTGTGTTTACGTGCGCATGTATATGATATGTTTACCAAATACCTGTTTATAATGCAGAGGAGCGGCAGCGTGTTGGCTGGTCTCGGCGGTAAATGGCGGGTATTATTCGTCAGTCTGGCAGTGTCTGGAGGCTGCTTCGCGCAGATACAAGGAGGCAACTGATAAGAAGAGCATCAGAAGGCTAGTTAATTGCCTCCAGTCTGCGGGAGCAGGGGGAATATTTAAAATCTATCGGATTAAAGGCAGATTAAACAGAACCCAGGCACAGGACCCAATGGCGCTGAAAGATTGCAATCAGCAAGGGTAATGGTGGAAGAGAAGGAGAGAGAGCGAAAAAAGAATGGGGCAGAAAGAGAGAGAGAGGCAGATAGGAAATTCAGATCCGCGGCTAATGCCCAGGGTTCCATCTTGTAAGCACGATTCATCTATGTGTAAATCATTTTCTCTCTCTCCCTGTCTCACCCTCTTGCGTTTTTTTTCCTCCTTTTTTTCTCAGGCCTGCATTGCTATGGCAGGCGCTCATTCGCTCGTGCTTGGCTTATCGGTCGATCGGTGAATTAAAACTGCTCTTGCCCCTCGGAGGATTAGGAAGGTTGATTGAAGCCTGTATGAAAACTAGCTAATAAGTGGGAAATGTCAGAGGGGGCACTCTATCGAAACTGTGTACTTTTCATAATAACGCTTACGGGAGCGGGATGCGGATTGGGCTGCTGCGCATGCAGGGAGGGGCAGCTAACACGTCGGGCCTGAAGGATGGAGGGACAGAGGTGTAATGATGGATTGAACGGACGGTGCAAGGATGAGGGTGAAGAGAAGAGGGCAGCATTTTGTGTCACGTTCTTGGCGTAAAATCGCAAACAATTGTGAGGACAACGGTGGAGGTTTTATCCTTGATGTTTACACACTCTCTTCATCCTGGAGCAAGAGAGATGTAGAAATCTCAGAAAAACTGATAAGATAAAATTACTGATTTTGAAATCAGACGACCTGAGTGGAGATCTTAGATAATTAAGTGCATAATTGGATTTTTTTTGAGTTATTAACATCCATAGTAACAATTAGCGCTGTTTGCTAATTCAAGCATCACTAGTATTAGTCACTCTTGTTATTGATACTACGGGTTGAGGGTTGGTTCTAATATCATATACTGCTTGGAACATCCTACCAAACACTTAGCAATGCATTAGCAACCACTCAACAGCAACTGCATAGGAACACCCAGAACTGTGGTATAAAATTCAGAAACTAGTTCTTCCTCAGAATTGGCCATTATATCAACTAGTGGCCTGTCAGAAAAAGAACTATTAGCACTTTAGGAAATAAGCTTTCTTACAAAACTATCACTACTTTGTTTAATTTGCGTAAAAAAATTCTATAATTTTTTTTTTCTGAAAGTATTGAAAATTCTGAACACTGTCATTTCTACCACATCTCCAAAAATGAATTGTTTGATTGGATTTCCATCACAGAATATAATTAATCAATCAATAAGTCAGTCAGTCAGATAGATAAGTGTCCAGCTCCTTTGTCTTGCTAAAGGCTAAACCTACATAAACACAATTATGTATTAGTTTCCAACTTTTGCATAATTTGACAACATTTAAAAAAATTATAAAATTATTCTGTTCACTGAAAATGTTTTCTGGTGTTGGGGGAAATAACTTTTTTTAATTGAAACTAAATGTTTTATTATTATTTTAACCTTAGCTTATCATAGCTTCAAAATGTAATAATATTTTAATAATGAATAAGCATATTTTGATTTTGAATGTGAAGGCTAAAGCAATAAAAAACATACATAAAAGATACTTGAAGAGTAGCTAAAGTCTGATGAAGGCATGGTAAAAAGTTTCCTTGTCAGTTTTAATGTGATGTTCATATAGCTAAGAAAAGAAAAAGATTGGAATCTCCTGGAACCTCTGGAAAAAGCAGCTAAAGCAGTTGAACACCCCAAAACAGCTGATTCAATCTCTATTAGATTCAGAAAATTAGGATGTAAACAGAAGACTCAGTTCAAGTCAGTTTCGTCCAGTGGTTCACTTTAGTTACAAAATTTAAGTCCACTTAATGTGACCATCCAGTTGAGTTCTCACGCTTCCATTTTTAATTCCATCGTGATAGCTCTTACAGTAACAGGCATTTAACTCAGTTCCCCATAGAACATTTTACAGCACTTACACACTTCATCTGGCATAAAATCTTCACTTTTGCTGGCTCTCTGTTTTTTAAACTGACAGATTAGCTTTATAAATTATGCAGTATAAGGCAGCGGGTGACCCTGCAAAGTGATAGAATCATTTAAGTGTTAACCGGCTTGCAGGGAGGGGAGGATAATAATCATAAATATGAAACAGATGTCTGCTGACATTTGGGAAAAGAGAGAGTCAAATCCCTGAGCGGCAGGGCAAGCTTTTATCATCCACCTACTGGCTCTCTGTCCATCTCTTTTTCTCTCCTTTTTCCCCCTTGCATTTTCTTATATGGAAAATGCATTGCTCTCTCTTTTCCCTCCCAGTCCTTTAATCTAGAAATTCATGTTTTGATTAAAGATGAACTGATATTACTACTTTGCACCCGTATCAGGTCTATGCCACCTGTATGAACACATACTGTTTAATTTTTCAGGCTATCAGTACAAATAATTAGCCATGATATTACCATTGATCAAAGATTTACCAGTTTTTGTTACAATGACAAAGATGACATCTTTGATTCGACTAGCTGTACCTATAAAATCACTATATGAACTAGATTAACTAAAACTCTTACATACCAAGGTCCAAATTAGAGAAATAAAGTCACATTGTGAGATACAAAGTTGCATTTGATATATAAAATTACAATTAGGTTGGATATCTTACTTTTATAAATTGTCCTTCCAAGATGTCCCCTTTGTCCTTGCTGAAAAGACCAGTATGAATTTCTATGCTGGTGTGTGCTAGTTTATGCTGGTCTATCTGGTAAAACTAGTCCACCAGTATGGTCTTTCAGGGCGTTTTGCTGATTAAGCTCATTTTAAGCAGCCTGTTGAGGGCAAACCAGCATACCAGCATCCCATGTTGTGAACCTGCACTCAAAACAAAAAAGCAGAAAAGGTTTTCAAAATGAGAAATAATAATTAGAATTAATTAAATCCATCCATCCATCATCCATGATCCATGATCCATGATCCATGATCCATGATCCATGATCCATCATCCATCATCCATCATCCATCATCCATCATCCATCATCCATCATCCATCATCCATCATCCATCCATCCATCCATCCATCCATCATCCATCCATCCATCCATCCATCCATCCATCCATCCATCCATCCATCCATCCATCCATCCATCCATCCATCCATCCATCCATCCATCCAATGCTGCTTATTTTCTCAAAATATAAATGGGTTTTTATACATTTAAAATCATCATATATGGGGTAAGTGGTTGTAGCAGAGAAAAAATGTGTTCTAAGTCTTATTAGGTTTGCCATCATGCCATGATCATGTGCTAAATATACAGTTAGGTATGAGTAAATCTTCCTGTATACACGTCAGCATGGGAAGTTTTAGTGAGAGACTAATGAAGTCATAATGTCGGATTGCAAATGCTTTGTAACTCTGAGGAGGATATGTAAATTTAACTGAAGGGAAATGGTGTTACGGGCAGTTGTATCGGTGCAAAGCTCTCTGAAACATGCGAAAAGACGTGTAAAACTCAGTTGAAGGCATGAGACAAATGTAATGCGTTTTGGCTAAATGCATGAATCACTCTGCCAACAGGCCCTTTATACTGGTGGCTATAGTGCTGCTTTTTAACCCAGAGCTCAGCTGTTTCCTCAGGCGTGTGTGTGTGTTAGCAGTATGCCTCCGTTAAGAGCAGATGATTAAGTACTGTCTGCACGCTGGATCAGTGCAGAGCGATTGAAGTGCGATTGTTGATGTCTGGCACTAGCCTGCGGGATGCTAGCACGACGCCTTTTCAGCGGCAACGCCCGCCAGTCGAAACAAACAATACCGCATCTTACTCATCCTGCTAAACCTCTCGCTTTGTATACACACACACTTACACACTCCAATACTCTCATAAACACACGTCCTGTCAGCGTTTTCACTATATTGTCATTTTGCGATTATTGCATTGTGCTGTAATATAGGCTACAGTATTGTGCTATAGCGCATTACACTATTTGGCATTGTTGCACATCTCTGTGTGGTGTGAAGCTTATTGCGTGTTGTTTTTGTCGTTTCCATTTGGATGAATGTGATTTAGCCATTAGCATTAGCGTAACTGTGTTTGATTATTTATGTGTGTAGTTGTCAAACATTAGCTTGGCCTTTCAATCAAGCTCTGTGTGTCTTGTCTTATCTGTAACAGCCGTGTGACCTTTCACCTTTGACTCAACCCTACCTGGTCACCTAATGCACATGAACATCAATCAATTTCACCCTTCCCCATCCTGTTATCATCTCACCCCAATTTCTGGACATCACCTTCTCTTCTCATCTCATTTACATTTTATGTTCCTCATTGAATGTTTAGAATGACATACTACTATACTATTTTTGCCAACGTAAGCTCAATGAAAAACGTGCCTCTACCTAGATAAAACCTACCAATACATACAATTCACTGCAGTTTCCAACAGAAATGAACACTAGTGGAAGTAAAACACCAACACATTTTATTCCGTTTCACATAAATTATAAATACACATTCTAAAAATATGTTTTCACTGCGATTCCATAGAAGAACCATTTTGGGTTCCCCAAAGAACCTTTCAGCTATTGTTGTTTTGTTTTTTAAATTAGTGTGAAGAACATTTAAAAAATCTAAAGAATCTTTTTCCATGATTAAGAATCTTTTGTGCAGTGAAAAGGTTCCAGGTTCTTCATGGAACCATCAATGAAAATAAAAAGAAACCTTATTTTTAAGAGTGCAGTGGCAGATAATAAATTATTAAATGCTTTTTTTTGCGTGCTTCCTTGCACAATACCATGTTATGACCTCAAAACACTTTTACCATAGTGCATTATTTGTAAACTAATACATTTTGTTGTTTGCATCACATAACCAGCTCCATATGTTTGGCTTTTCTGAGAGAGTAAACTTGCTTGGTAGCTCACCTGGTACTACATTGCACTAGTCCCGTGAAACACGAGTCATGATAAAAGAGCTCAAAGACTTGTGGTTGCTTCAGAAAATGCATTTTTATCTCACGTTTGTTTTTGTTAACACTATCAGTTAGATTTAGGGTAGGTTTAAATGTCAATGGTATGTTATTTTTAATTGAGATACATTAAACTTTTAGCACCACTCACTGGACATTTCCTTTTCAACTGCCGTGGTACGTACAATAACAACCAACATTGAAAACTCTCTTTCATTACCAATCACTATACATTTCCCTTTGAAAGTGCTGCGAAACATGCAAGAAGCAATGTAATATCATTTTGCAGAAATGTTGCCACAGGGCCAATTTTCAAATGAGTCTGGGTTGATTTCTGCAGTATGTGTCCCAAAACACGATGGTTTCAATTTGACCTTTCATTTCCAGTATGTTGAAGAACTGGAAGCAGTATCAAACAGGATTTTTAAAATCTGTTCTTGACTCATTATCTCAAGACATCCGAAAGTTTATACAATTTACACCAATTTTTATAAATGCATATTTATAAATGCAGTTATTAATGCGTAATTACAGTTGATTTTTGAGATGATAACATGACCTCACTTGCTGAATACATGTAATTTAGTATCAAGTCATGTGACCACAATTTGTGTATCAATGTTTGAAACGTTGCGTACTGCATAATGTTCCATATACTTTTTTTTTAACGCTAGTATTCAATTGCGTACATAGCCAAAATCTCCAATGACATGACGCTAATTTTTTTGTGTCTATATAGTTTAATTAAATTTAAAAGTTGTAAAATTGAAAAATAAATTAGCAAATTACTTGCATACATTCTATTTTTTGAGGACCAAGTCTAAAATTTCTGGTTTTAATTAATTTTGAAAGAATATTTGGGGATTGATCGCAAAAATGTCAATGTGGTGTAACCGTAAAAACTTTGTACCAAATAATTGATGGTGACATTCTCAATGAAACACCATATCAGCTAGTTTGGCATAATCTTACATTAGAACAATTTAATAATAAATAAAAATAAATGGAACTTTGGGGAATAATTTGGGGAATCATGTGAGTCAAGTCAAATTCCTGAAGTGTCAATGTGGTGTAACCATCATTCAAGGAGCCATTTTGTTAATATTTTGCAAGAAGACCATGTGACAGGAAATTATATCACAGAGAAGGGCCCCTGGTGACACCAAGTGCTGCATGCAAAGGTTAGTTACTGTTTTTAAAATATGAGATAATTTGACATTTGTAGGGTGCTTTCACATCAGCACTTTTGGTGCGCACCCGGGTTCGATTGACGTCAGAGTTCGGTACGTTTGGATGATGTGAACACTGTCTTCTGAACTCGGGTGCGCACCCGCGAACCGTACCCGAGTTCACTTAAAAAGGGTGGTCTGGGGTGCGGTTCAAGTGAACTCCGGTACGGTTCGCTTCTGATATGAATGCAAACGTACCAAATTGCGGAAGTGAACCGCTATTAATGCCGTATTATTTGATGATAATTTGTGTTTTTGTATGTTTCACTCACTTTCCCGACGTGCGTGACTGACGTGCTGCAAACAGAGAGCTGTAGCGTAGCTTTTCTAATTTCTGCTCGCCTTCAGCATTCTACATTCGCGGCAGATAGACGCAAGGGCCGTTATGAACAAAACCAATGGTTCAAAAACAAAAATATAGAAATGAGGAGAGCAACGTTATGCATTTTGCCGCCTTCTCCTGCGCCATCGTTACTAAGCAACGTAGTAAACAGCTGCTGGTTTGATGACGCAAATGAACCGCGGGTCGGACCCAAATAATATAATGTGAACCCAGTCCAGTGGGGGCAGGGGGAGGGGGGAGCAATCGAACTCGGGTTCGGTCCAGGCAATCGAACCAAGTGTGAAAGCACCCTTAGAGTATGGTCAGGCATTCTTAGGTATACTATTTCCACCAAGGCCATGTGCTTACATAGTTGTCCATGGTAATACCTGTCAAATATTTTTAAAATTGAAATGTCAAATGGTGTAACTGGTTTTGTCTCCTAGTACAAGCCTTTCTGTTAGGGGCCAGTTTAGTCAAAAATCACTAGTTTATGATGCTGATTAAAGATGTAATATAATGTAACCTACTATTTGGAACTATTTTCAAGTGTTCAATGTTTTATTTTTTGAGAAAGTGGTGCTTTATCCACAACTTTATTATTAAAGCTCTGTAAGTCTAGGATAAAATAATTGTTGCACAACATTAGTGTTGAAACGTTAGAAACGTTTAGCTTTAATGCATATTTCTAATCTTTTCACTTAAAATTTTAAGCAATATATAATGTCATATAATATAATGTAATATAAACATACATGATTTAATAATGTAGCAGAATGAAGTGGGCGTCTACATTTCAACATAAATTCAGTGATAAAAGAAATGATAATGATTATGGCCTAAAATCAAATCCTCGATTAATTGAACATTATTTTGTTTCTGGGTTTTTTTTTTTTTGCCCTCATAGTTCACTGACGAGGTTTGTACTGTAAATATGTTTGACTATTAAATGTGGGATATTTTTTCCTAATAAAAGAGTGACTGACAAAACAGCTCACTTTCAGCGGTTATTTTATCTATGGTTCATAACATTTCTTACAGATTTCTGCTCGTTGTAAATCAGATAAAGATAAATTAGCACAGTACCAGTACGTTATGAGAACGATTGCATGTGTGAATTAGTCATACTGTCTCTCTATTAATTGTGAAGCTGTGGGTTGTAAATAGTTCCTTCAAAAGTAGAAAAATATATGCTATAACAAGTTTTAAGTTTTGAACTACTTTAGTGACAGGACTAGTTTCTGCTCCTCTCAATGCGGGCGATCTTCACGTTTTGTGCAGCTACTGTTTGTATGAGTGTTCGTGCCACAATGCAGCTGCGCGAGCACGGTAGCTCGATATAATGCACATCTGATCGTCTAAAATCGCTTGAATGTCCAAACTGGCAAAACTTAAAACACATACAACTGACAAAGTTTAGTGAAGACGCAAAGCTCACCGCTCGCGCGCCGTCTCTGTGTTGACTCGGCTTTCACCTCCGTGTTGCTTTCATGCCACTGACTGGACGGGGCAGTGTCACGTGGCTACACACACGGTAGTATGTTTTTAAGGGGGAAGTATTAATAGGATGAAAAAAACGAAATATCCGACATGGGAAAATTACGTCAGTTAGAGGTTCTGAATTTCGGTTTCGATCACTTTTCGATTAATCGTCCAGCCCTACTGTTTTATCATATTAGATACATGTGTGTGTTGAAAGTTGTTATAATGCTACTCTGTGCATTCGCTCGGCAGGTGCTATGAGACATTTGTTGCACACTGCAGTAAGCTAGATCGATATTAGGCATGGTAAAACATGGTACTCGCGGTAAATCAAGAAAACGAGATTTAAACAATAAAGGCTGATTTCATTTATACTTCTGCGCCGTTGTCCGCTCCGACATGCATGCAGACTGCTAGTAGGCAGTGACCGCGGTCATGTTAAGTATAAAGGCAAAAGCCAAAGAAGCAGCTTGTCATGTACACTGTCAGAGAAGCTTCAGTAGTGATCGCGGCAAAAAGGCAATGACTTTTGTTGCAGTTTGATGGCATGTGTCCCCTGAAACAGAGCGTTTTTTTCATTGTTTCTATGGAAACATTTTAAAATTAATACAACATAACAGAACCCCTTTTCCCCCAAAAGATGAATTGATATAGTTTCAAGCAAGGAAACAGTGGCTCATCACAGAGCACAACTGAATTCTGATCCTTCCATCAGATATTTTTTTTCTTAACTGTTATTACAATACGAGACTTGAGTTCACTGTTCATCACTTTGATGATTTCTTGTTATCAGATATTGTTCCTTAAAGGGTTAGTTCCAAACATGTAAGACCTTTGTTTATCTTCGGAACAAAAATTAAGATATTTTTGATGAAATCTGAGAGCTTTTTTCTATCTCCCATAGAAAGCAATGAAATTACCACTTTCAAGGTCCAGAAAGGTTGTAAAGACATTGTTAAAACAGTCGATGTGACTGCAGTGGTTCAACCTACTTTTTGTGCGCAAAAACAAAACAAAAATAGCAACTTAATTCAGCAATCACTTCACTTCACTTAATTCAGCATGTCACTTCACTTCACTTCACTTCACTTCAATCTCTTCTCTTCCCTGTCATTATCCTTACGCAGGTGAAGCAGTAAGCACAGTGAAGGCTTCCGTGTTTACGTCAGAATGCCGGAGCCGGCGAATAATGAGCTAGTGTTCTGACTTAGAACCTGGAGGTTCTGTACTGTGTTTACTACGTCAACAGCATAGGAGAATGACAGGGAAGAAACAAAATTGTTGAATAAAGTTGCTATGTTTGTTTTGTTTTTGCGCACAAAATGTATTCTTGTCGCTTCATAACATTAAGGTTGAACCATTGTAGTCACGTCGACTGTTTTAACAAGGTCTTTAGTACCTTTCTGGACCTTGAATGTGGTAGATTCATTGCTTTCTATGGGAGATGAAGATGAACGAAGGTCTTACGGGTGTGGAACGACAACAGGGTGAGTAATTAATGACAGAAATTCATTTTTAGGTGAACTAACCCTTTAACTGTAAAATATACGAGACATGATTTTACTATTCATTACAATGATGATTTCTTGTTGCCAGATGTTGTTTTTCAGCACTGAATCCACTTTAGCTTAACTTTTTGACTGTCATGCTTGATTTTCAGTGTCAATTTCTTCAACAAACAATGGCCTTTGGCTGTAGAAGCAACATGGTCAGGTGGTGTAACTGGTTTGTGTCAATTGGCGTAACCAGTAATTCATTTTTTTTTTAAATTATATACAGAAAAATTAATGTGTCCTGTAATCATCTAGTTTAGTGTAATAACATGGTTTTTAACAATTTGTATGTAACTTGTCAAAGATTATTTAGAAAACAGAGGTGCTTTCAGCATATGTCCCACCAAATATTGCAAAAACACATTAAAAATGACATTTAGAGATAGCTCTAACAAACTTATTTTTCATTTGATATTTTAAAATGAAGTATTTATTTCTCTGAGTATACTTACATGCCATCTAGGTGGATAAAATATTTAATATTTCTCATTCTTTGGCAGTTATACCTCTTGACATTTTCAGGTATATTCATTCTTAACTTTAGTAAAAAATGGTGCGAATGTCATTTGTATTAACATAAAATTAACATAAATACACTATATACATTTTAACATACCTGATGCATGCTTTTAAAACAAGTTTTTAAAAGATTTTTGAATTTCTCATCTTGCCAAACCATATTTGTCACTGACCCATATATTAAATTCAGTTGTCAATATCACTCTCACTGTTTTAAAGTACTTGCCTCGCAAAAGGCGTTATACTCTAAGAAAAATTGTAAGGGCATGGCTTGCATATGTGTGTGCACTAGGGCTGTCAATAAATTCATTTCTTTAATCGCGATTAATCACACACTTATCGTGAAATTAAGCATACACCATTTATCTTGTTTAACACGTCCATTTTGCCATCATTGCCTATATCCATCAAAGTAAACCATCAGATTGAAATGTGATTTTCACGTATTTCAAAAAAAGGACACCAAATAACAAAATGATATGATTTAATATAATTCATACGTTTATTTCAGATACAGAAATTGAACAAAGTAATCAAATATAAAATCACTGCATAAAAACAAATTTGAATAATTAAATAAAGATGAAACATTAAGTTACAAAAGCTATTCAGTCAGATTTCTTTGTCTTTTGTCTTTTGATTAACATTAAACTCACAAAGCAGGAATATTAGACTGCTGTCCCTTTACGACATAATTCAAAGATCCAGTACACTGAGACTGATGCGCTGTCTGTCTCGTTTTTCTCTTAAGACATAACCTACTATGTTTGTTAGGATACTCGCTAAGATGGGCATGTTGACATAATTTTTGTGTAAATTTGTCCATTTAGATGCAAGACTTGAAAGAGAATTTGCGCGAGAGTATTTTCGCGCTGTGACGCGGCTCTCCATGAACGCGCTTCGGATGAGCGCACACACAAATCTCCTCACAGAGCGTGCGAGCTCTCTTTTGCGTCTTACGGATGAATGTTTAAATTGTCATGGTTTCAATAAGTTTAGTTTAAACAAAGATAGCAACGTGAGATGTTCAGGTCTCACCTGCACTCGTGCGCTATCAACACCTGGGTGATGACGGCATAAATGACTGGTCATAGAGCTTTCGGTACGTCATTGAACATTTGTTTAAAGTGACTGTTTTGTCCATGTTCTTTTGATCATCGCAGTTGTAACGTATTGGGAAACCAGAATGCACATCCATCGACTGAAACATACATTAGCCGAATCCGTCTGTCTGTTTTGCACGTTGTTTTCAACAAACCATATTATGTCTAATTATGTTATGACGCAATTTCACATGCTTCCGTAATTTTTTGCGTTAAATATGCGTTAAAATATTTTAGCGCGTTAAGGATTTTGAATTAATCGCATGCGTTAACGCGTTAACGTTGACAGCCCCAGTGTGCACGCATGCGTACAGCTGGTCTCATGTTGATTCAGCTAATATGTGTTGTGAGATGGTTGCATTGATATGAATGAATGTATTTGTATGAATAACTGCTCAGATTTAACAAAAATATAAACCTTCACACCTCAGGTGCTTTAAATGTTACTGTCGTAAAATGCTGATAGAGGTAAACAAGCACAAACCTGCATGATGGACTTGTAAGTCACTCACACACTCAAAGCTTTCCAAGTTTTATCTCTAATGCATGACTTTGATCCAAGCTCTTTCTCCATACATTCTAAACACACAGAAAGGCTATATTTGGAATGGAATACTAGTGTTTTATTTAATGTATATTACTTTTTATTTTCTTCAAAAGCACATAAAACAGTATGCACTATATGCAACAATTAGCATTTCAAATGGGACTTCATGTGACTTCACTGTATTGAATTTGGAGAGTGGTATCCATTTTGCAAATAAAATGATTATTTAGCTTTTTTAATCCAGATTCGCAAGTCCAATCAAATAGTCCAGATACACATTGCACCTTCCGGTTCAATCCAGCGTATTGCATTGTGGGATATAGTACTCAGCACTGTGTTTTCTGGTTGTATACTGCACATTTTGGTATTTAATTGTTATTAGCACAAAATCACTTATAAATAGTATGACATATTGCTAAAGACATAACCCTGCCATACTTCTGCAAATTGGATTTTTCTGATCTTATTAAAAGTGCAATTCATCAAATCAAATATCTGATCTAACCTGTTCAAGAGCAATTAAATGTCTAAACAACCACTGGCCCTAAGAGTGTGTGTACATATGCATATAAACATTTTTCTATAAACAATGGATTTACATCTCTCTGAAGTAAATTGCGGAAATACATCAATCAGGCTTTTTTATGACAGTGGCATCTGATAACAAGCCTTACCCTTTATAATGTTTACAAAGATACACACATACTGTGTGCTTATGGAATTGGGGAGATTCCTGGTTTGTTCCGCCTAATTGTGTCCATAAATCTTATTGTAGAACGTCACCTGATGGAAAAGAGGTTTAGTGAGCAAAGTGTCCAAGTAACGTTTCCTAGAGGGCTCTGCAGCTGGAATGAAGGGTCTTTTTGACATGTTTGAACTTAGAATTCAGCCAGGGAGGCAAAAACATACACATACTTATACTGATTAGGACTGTCAATTGATTTAAAATTTTTATCAAATTACATAATATGCTAATTATTCATTATATCAATGTTTGCTGGGAAATTCCCCAAATAAAGATAATTTAAAGACATTATATAATTGCGGCAGATGAAAACATTGAATATAGACAACATGGAATGAAAAGTGGTTTTATAAAGAAATAAAGATTTTCACCAGTCTCAAATTATGTATTGTGTTTAAAAGCATCTAGTGGTGGAAATGCCTGTAGTGGAAATTTGTTTATTTTTAAATGTATATGAAATGAATATTTTTTTTAAATAAAAGCCAACTCCTTATCTCAGCTGTATTGAATTCATAGCTAACATTTTAATTAAATAATATTTTCCCCAGTTTTTTCATAATATGACAAAATTAGAGCTTAATGGAAATGACACAGAAAGATTCTGTTCACGAGTGATGTTTACAAAAAGATAATAATTATAATGATAACAACAACAATAATAATAATAATAATAAACTTTATTCCAAATTGGTGGAATTCATTCCTGTGGGATGCTCATTTTAAAAATCTGTAGAAAAATTGGATCTAAAAATTAGATTATCATAGTTTTAAAAGTAATAATTTATATTTTTAGAGTGGATATACATATTTAAAGATTGAAAGTCTGTGGGAAAAAAAAGGAAAAACTAAATTTACATATGTAAGTATGAATAGGTATGCATTAAGTATGAAAAAAAATTTTTTTTTTAAGTGTTAATGTGACTTTTATGTAACAAAAAGAAAAAAAGTCATACTAAGTTATAAAACGGCCCAAACTGCCATTTTTGTGTGCATCACATTTTTTAATTGCTTGTCTATGACACATATAGCTGAGACTCGAACCCATGACCTTTGGGTTACAAGTCCGACTCTCTATCCATTAGGCCACGACTGCCCCATAGACTTGCTTTCTATGCACGTCTTTGGCTGCATTTTGCTGTCTCACACCATGAGTGCTGCATTTTTAAAAAAATTATTCCATGAAAAATACATCTTTGGATCCCTGTGTTCCATTCCTTTCTATTGAAAGTGTGAAAAAAGTGAAGTGACATGTGGCCAAGTATGGTGACCCATACTCGGAATTTGTGCTCTGCATTTAACCCATCCAAGTGCACACACACAGCAGTGAACACACACACCGTGAACACACACCCGGAGCAGTGGGCAGCCATTGCTGCGGCGCCCGGGGAGCAGTTGGGGGTACGGTGCCTTGCTCAAGGGTCTCACCTCAGTCGTGGTATTGAGGGTGGGGAGAGCGCTGGACATTCACTCCCCTCACCGACAATCCCTGCCGGACCTGAGACTCGAACCCATGACCTTTGGGTTACAAGTCCGACTCTCTATCCATTAGGCCACGACTGCCCCATAGACTTGCGTTCTATGCAACACGTCACATACTGTATGAATATTTCCTTACTCATTTCTGCTGACACACAAGGTGGTACTTCACGCTAGAATTGTCTCGATGCATCCCTTATTATGGAATAGACTGCTTGATTGCATTAATTTGTTTTGTACAGTATTATTTTTAGTACAATTAACTAACTAAATGAATGCATTATATTGACAGGCCTAATACAGATACGAAGTTATAGCCAAAGATGCAGGTAAAACCTCATGAATACAAGAACCAAACATACACACAGTTAACCTCACAAACAAACGTTAACAAAGACTATAATCCGGTTAAAACTGACAGATATAATTTATTTTCCACCGGCGGGTAATAGTTTATGCCACACTATCTCATGCGGTACGTCAAAATTCTTTCAGTTTAGAATTGTTTGAACAACAGCGGCGTGGTTATCCCTTTTTTCTGAGCGGATGACTGTGCGGTGACAGTGAATGATGTATTTTTTCTCCTTTCTGCAGGATTTCTTTTAAACAAACATGTGAAGGCCTTTGTGTCAGCCTGTCTGTATTTTGGCGTTTCAAAACCTCGTCTTCTGAGCCGCCCGTGTTAATAATCACCTTGACTTCCATCAGGCTTTAACATGAAACAATACATCCACGCTGCCTTGAACCACACTTCAATAAGCTTAAAGCCATACGGCCTCCCCAGCACCCAAACACACACTTTTATGCAAATATTGTGTCTTTGTACTTGTGAATATGAAAGGTGTTATTAAATCTTATTTTGCATTATTCTGGTTTGAGGGATAAATCTATCAAAGCAGCTCAAAATTCAATAAGTTATGTATATTTTTTGTTTTTATTTATTTGAACATTTTTTAATTAAGTGCTGTTGTCAGTAGATGATGTGTCGGGTAAGTTTTGGGCTACCGACGGAGAGACAGAGAGGAAATGACAGAGAGGCTTGTGAAGTGTGTAAATAGAATGAGTGAGGGGCTGCTATGTACTGATTTTAATGTAAAGTGAATTGTGGGTAAAGCTGCTAAAACTGAAGCCAATTTAAGCCACTGGTGAGATGTTATTTTAAACTCCACAGGTCAGGTGGGCCAATCCCTCTGACCCCTGTCAACACGGTCATAATTTAGTGTTGTGTGTGTGTGTGTGTGTGTGTGTGTGCATGCGTGCATGCGCATGTATGCCTCTGCAGGCTCCATATTTCATACTTTGTTCAGTAAAAGATGAAAGAAATATGAAAACTAGGGATGCTTCCATCAGGATTTTTGTAGCCGATACCAATTACCGTTTTTTTTTTTTCTGTCATCATGATTGGCCAATACAATCCCAATCCTGATCATTCAAGATTTATATAAGTAGTAATTAAGCTCTTTGTTGAATGTCAGTGTCAATTTCCTCCCCCCAGATAAGTAATACCACAGACATTATTTACAGTAATGATTGTTGTTTTAATTGAGAATCAAATAACTAAGCACAACAGAAATTAACTATACAATGAACATTTTAACACGCCTTTAAAAACAGGGCTTATGCAAAACACTATCCATATTAGGATACTTTGGCTTATTAAAGAGCCTATAAGACTTATTTATTTATTTATTAGTTTATTTGACAGGGACAATGCAGTCAGACATAGCTACAGAGCAAAGTTTGCAGCCGATGTGATGCACATAGAGATTATAGCGAGTGCTAATTTTCAACTCCCGTCCCTGGATGGGCCTTTCTACAATAACACATAATAAAGCAATATTCAATTCTAAAAAAATACACAGTGCAATTTTACATATTCAGAACTCACTCATTCTAAAAACTCATTCTAAAAAATACACAGTGCAATTTTACATATTTAAAACTCACTCATTCACGCTCAGACATTTACAAATGGGTACAGTTTTGGTTTGTTTTCAGCCATGCCTTGAGCCTAGAGGTAGGGCTGTCACGATTATGAAATTTGGCTGACGGTTAATTGTCTAATAAATCACGGCGATAATGACGATTAATTGCCTGTTTTAGGGCTTTGGCGATTATGACGATTAATTGTCTGTTTTATTGCTTTGACGTTTAATTCTCATA
Source organism: Anabarilius grahami (assembly GCA_003731715.1). Taxonomy (NCBI): domain Eukaryota; kingdom Metazoa; phylum Chordata; class Actinopteri; order Cypriniformes; family Xenocyprididae; genus Anabarilius; species Anabarilius grahami. Next base: position 1,838,537 of record RJVU01022182.1, read on the forward strand.
CATTTTTTGCTTGTTCATGAAATAATTTTCACACATTGTTGTGATTATTTAAATTAAATTTGATTACATTTTAAAGTTTTTCCTAGCAGTAAATATTAATGCACAATACACATAACACATTTTTAAAAGTATTTTTAATGAATATATGTTTAAAAAACTGAAAATTCTTTATCAAAAATAAACACAATAAAGTATCTGAAAAACAACTGAAATAAGATGCAATCAAAAATAAACTGCCTATAACAGAACAGGCCTTAGTAGTCAATTCTACTATACAAATGGCATAATATCTCTTTTGCAATCAGTCAAAGAGCGCCATCTGAAACTGTCTCGTTTATACTTAGTTGATCGCTCCGCAAAGACCCGCCCCCCTTAGTTACTGTTGCTTTGTCCGACAAGCCGTGGCGCTGTCACGCCACACGCTGTGAAAAATACATCGCGGAGCAAAGAGGACACTGACAACACATCGACAGATAAGACAAAGCAGGTTACTTATGACATTAAACAAAGTCCCAGCTTTCAAACTGTGTAGTTATTAAAGAAATTCAAACAATAAAAACCGTTTTGTGGCTCTTTAATATGTCGTGACCATGATCGTGACAGATTGCTGTAACGCCTCAGCTCAAGAGGCTCGTTACCCGATCATCTCTTCCTACTAGTCCATTTATAGCATCAAATAAACATAAATGAACATCAGAATGAATGTTGTTTTAAACGCGGAAAGACGTCAATATGCACAATTTTTCAAGTTTAACTCCACCGAGGTTAATCTTCTAACTACTGGCTGCTTTGTCGGACAAAATGGCGGATGCGGCGTTCTGATTGGTTAGATCGCTTGTCAATCAAACCCCTGGCGAAGGGTCAATTGACGAGACTGATGCGCGGTCGCGGATGTCTTCGTGATTTCGGCGAATTCTGTGGGGTGATGTGTCTTCAGGTGAGTCCGTAAGTTTGTGGTGTTAGCGCTTTTCACGGATATTTCTCTTTTACACATACGACATATTGCCTTCTCATTGTCCTTTGGTTGCCCTTTGTCATCTGGTTTGAAACCAAAATACTTCCAGATCGGTGCCGTCGTATTCGGCTTTAAAACTAGATCCATTTTACCCGTGGATGTACAACTCTGATGATACTGACGTCAGAGCACTGTATTGCGTGCAGCCAGAGTGGTGGATGTAGGGATGCTGCAGGTGCTGCAGCGCCCTCTTGTGTTTTTTAGAGAGAGATGTGTGCATCATTGCGGACTTCGCGGTGATCTAAAATCACCGCGATGAGGTCAAACAATCGCGGTGAGACGATTATTTAATTATTGTGACAGCCCTACCTAGAGGTGAATATTTTAAACTCAGAGATGTTCTTAATCTCTGTGGGCAGTGAGTTCCATAGTTTACAAGCCCTGTAAGAAAAGGCTTCATGTCAAACTGAACATAATTACAAAACCATAAGGTGTAATTAAACATGGTCCAATATGTGACTGAGGACAACAACAAATAGAAACACTGCAACTCCTAAATGAACAAAATGAGAAGTCTCAAAAGTGAGACTAATGTTTGATTAACATAAATGGTATGGACGACAGCAGCTTTTTTTTAGCCTGCTTTCACTTTAAAACCGAATGCACTGTTCACGTTCACTTATGACATAACTGTGGTTACGAAGATGCTCACAGAGATGGGCATTTTGACACATTAAGTGTGTATTTGACCATTCAAACCCAGTAAGATAAGTTCTCGCGCTGTTTGAGCAGCAGCGTTCCAGGTGTGTGCGCTGACTGTGTTTAGAACCTGTCTCTTAAGCTGGGCACACACTTAACGATTGTAAGGCTGATTATGAATGTAATTATATACTTGCGATTGATCATGCCCAAACGCGCTATGTCAAAGCCAGTTGCGTTCAGTCTGTGTTTACAGTCGGTGTTTAAATTCTGTGTGTAAGTATTTAAATCTGCTTCAGTCGAAGGAAACAGTCTTTGTGTGTTGAGCTCAGTCTTAAGCCCTATTCGGACGGGACTAGTTTCACAGGAGGACGTTAGAGAAATTTCTGTTTCACAGACGTACTTTGAGATTTTAATCCCGTCCGAATCTGCCATGTCTGTCTTTTTCTCACACGACCTCTGTAAAAATTCCAGAGAAAATTACCTACTGTTTTTCCTCAAACTCGGCGGTCCTCAGAGAAATCTAATCCCGTCCGAATGCGAATGTCTGTGATTTCCGAAAATGTTTTTTCCAAAACGCTTTTTCTTGTGTGTTTTGGTCAACGTGAACTACCGTACAATCTCTCGCTATCGCGCCGGTATTCAAGTTTCTGCTTTTTGCGCACCGATAATGGATGTAGATGTGTTTGGTACACTGCGAAGAAATAAAAAAAATAAATCAACAAGAAGAGCCAAATCACGTAAACTGTTAAGACTGGCTACTGTAATATCAGTTTCAGGTAAGAGTACTTTCATTTCTGCACTTAATTACATAACGTGTAAATTATATAAGTTAAAACTTTTTATTCCAGTGGGTTTATTATAAGAACCCAGTTCTATTAAATCATGATGATAAATGAACACGTGATCTTCTGAAATGCCCAAATGTAAAACACAGACACTCCTACCTCGGTAATAAACACGGAGATGTTAGTCCCGTCCGAATCCGTACATAAAATCACAGACGTAGGTTGATAAGAATTGTTACTCAAACGTCGTTTGGAAAACTAGTCCCGTCCGAATAGGGCTTTAGAATGTTTTTAGCTAGTCGTTAAGTGTGTCCCCGGCTTTAGGCCCTGTTTAAACCTGGTATTAAGATGCGTTTTGGTTGAATCGGATGACAAGTGGACGATGCTACAGGTGTAAATGTGGCCTAAAACGTTTTGAGCTTGTCCACTTTCGACCACTTTTAGAGGTAGTGAAAACGCATTCCGGATTGCTTTGGTAGTTTAGACGCTCATGTGGTCGAATGTGTTCGAACAGCCACGAAAGACCGCTTCCACTCTGCCTACTGAACTAACGCGTAAACATTATGAGAAATTCACTAGCCAGACAGAATTTAAACTTTGTTGGCTGGAGACCCAAGTTTGGTTTGAAGACAAAAAACCAAGCACTGTGTTCTATTACCATTCCTGATTTCTAACATGCATTCACTGCGTTCGGCATGGTATTGCGGCTGTCAGAGCAGAAACAAAAGCTACCGCTCTCATTATGTTTTTCCCTCGTCTCCGGTTTCGTTCATATGTAAACTGTGCTAGCTTGTTTTGTCAATTAGATTGAAAAATCTGAAAAAACTCATACATTTACCTGCCCATAGACCCTCCCCTCAAAGAAATCAGGACAGAAGTGATAGAAAGCGAACAAAAGAGATGGATTAAAATACCAGGTGTAAATGGGTATGTCTCTCCCTCATCTACTTGTGATCCGATCGACCAAAACGCATGTTAATACCAGTTGTAAACAGGGCCTCAGACAGCACTTGCACATATCAAATGAGCACTGTTTCGTTGCTTACTGCACGCAAACAGTTTCAAATCATTTATTCTAAGATCGCAAGGCTTAAAATTTCATTGTTTCTTGAGACCGTGTAATAACTCCACACTGTGGTGCTAAAGTCTGACGTCATCAATTTGAGATCGGCCTATCTTAGTGACTCCCGATCGAGTCATAGAATGTGATTATCGGCCAATACCGATCTGCGCCTGATCGATCGGAGTATCCCTATCAAAAACTGATCATTTAAAGTTCAAGTCAAGGAGAGGAGAACTTGGGGTTGGTACAATAAAAGCACTTACACACTACAAGATAATCGGACCGATTTTGGACCCAATTCTCTTCTTCTGACAGTCCTAAAGTCCCAATTATCTTGATGGTTCTACAGATACCAGACTTTCCTGTGGTGTGATTTGTGTTAAGAGCGATTGAGTCTGCTCAGAAGAACGTCGGGGCCACACCAATCTCAAATCATAATCACAATTATTACTTAATTTCTTGTAATTGTGATTATATCTGACTATTGTGACATTTCTATGAACTGCAACTTTATATCTCTTAATTCCAACATTCTCGTAAATTGTATTTGTCGCCATAAAAATTTGACATGAAGGGATTACTGGGACTGACTGAATAAACTAGTGAATCAGTTTTTTTAGTTGGTTCAATGAAATAAATCATCCAAAGAAACTAATATGCTAAAATGAATTAGAATTTCCCAAATTCCCAAGTTTTGTCACACTGTACCTGAAAAAAAGTTCATACAGGTTCATCTCTTAAAGTAAAGATTTTTCCAAAATTGATCGTAAAATCTTGATTTTTGTCACACTAGACATGTTCTGCTTTCTTTAATAAATTTAAGTTGGACCAACTCCTTTTGTTGTACCCTTTCCCCCATGAATGGACTTTTATTCAGTGAGCTGAGAATATTTTAGCACAATATAAAGTATTTCTGTTAGTCATTCAGTGTTCTTTGTTGATTCAGGTTAGTTAAGTGAGTCTGTAGTGTGTAAGAGTGAAACTTGTCAGTCAAAGCTTAGACTAAAAGTGATGGAATCATCTGACACAATCTCTAAAAGCAGCCGCAAGAAAAAGGTCTGACGCTTTCAATTAAAATGTCCATCAGGGATTACACATACTTACATATATACACAAACGCACACACTTATTCTCTGTTCTCTAAGTGTGGCCTTGGCACTTACAAAGAGCTTACAAATCCTGCTTTTGCCTGCAGGCACCTCAGCTCAATGCTATACAAGTACTCTATTCTTTTTCTCTCACTGTCTGTGTGTCTCATTCTGTACATACACATACGGTATTTGCATGTTACAGTTCCAGATACAATTTGTTTTATTCTATAGTACATGTAATTGTACTATGTTTAAGATTGTTGTATTTTTTTAATTGCAACCAGGAATTGGAATTGTATATTTGGTTATGTCAAAAGTCTTGAATGTATTTTAGTGAAGAACCACTCCAAATGATTCAGTTAGTGAGCGAGTCATTAGACCAACTCAAACTGATATCTTCCTCACGTCCAATTATCCCTACTTTCCTACTAAAGTATGCGAAAAACAGATATACATCTGAATATGATTCAGTGAGCACTTTTCATGAGGCCATAGGAGATGATTCTGTAAAAGGCTGGGAAACGGCAATGAGGCTGACATCGTAGGTTATGTGACAGTAGCAATATGGCAAATGTGCTATGTCTGTATCATGTAATTTGATTGTATTCACATGCATACTTTTCAGACAGATTGGGATTTTGAGACTGATTCATGAGACATTTTGACTGATTCCTTATAAAGAACCAGCTCAGTCTTATTGCTTTAAAAGAATTAGACTATACTAATTGTGCTATTTGTTGTTGTTTTTTTCCTGTGGTACTTCAGATTCAGCAGCAGTGAAAATGTCACTGAATGGTGTTGCAGGAAACAGTGTTGCAGAATTTGTTCCACCCGCATATGTGCAAGAATGCAAACATTTAAAAACAGTTTACTTTTGAAGAGCTTATTGAGAATTGATTGCTTATCTTCAATTCTGGAAAAGCACCTTTAGATTCTAAAGAAATTTTGTCATTGTATATTTAGTCTATTAAACATACATCAAGAAACTAAACGGAAAGGAAAACAAAGACGGCTCCAAAATGAAACTGCTTTTCATAGATATTAAAATCTACATAAAAAAGGTTACATTCATTTTAGGTCAGACAGTAGTTTGCATACAGTGACAACACACTTAAAGATAAACATTAGTAGTAGTCTGTGTACATTACTTTTGTGTGTTTAAGGCTTAGAATGGATTTGTCTTCTCAGTACAGATGGCATGTTAAACCAGGTTGATTTATGAATGCATTAAGCACAGACACTAAACGAAATGAACACCACCTCAGATGCAAAAGCACAACAGGGACATTCCATTCTTCTCTGCATGTCCAACCAGACGGCTGTGGCAAAAGAAAGAGGGGGGTTCAAGCGTCAGACATACCTGTCAAGGCAAGGCCATATCAGGTGCTGTTCGCAGGAGTTCAGGTAGCTGTTGAATGGAGGGGGTGGAGGGGTGAGAGGTCAGGGCAGACTCTCTCAACAGGGGGCTGGAGAGGTGAGTTGCCCCTCATATTTTATGTAGGCAGCTCTGATTGTTGCCTTCTGATCGTAGTTGAAGTGTTGTCATTCAATAACAAGACAATAGACTGAATTACTTCACTAACTATACACCTAACAATATCTGCAGTACAGTACGGTCTCAACTGTCTTATTGCTTTAATAAAATAGTTGCATATTAAAAATATTAAAGGGATGGTTAATCAAAAAATAAATTATTTTCTCTCCATCATGTTGTTCCAGACAGAATTTTCATTTGTATATATATATATATATATAAATAATGGTAACACTTTCTATGAAGACCATTTATAGGCCCATTAATACTTATTTATAAGTAAGTATTACTATTCTATAAATATATTTATAAAGACTTAAGACCTATACTGCATTATAGATACATTTATATTATTTTTATAATTACTTATAAGCCATGCATTTGCTTTTTCAATGTGCATGCTCATAATCCATTATACACTGATTTATAAATGATCATATATAAAATAGTTCCACAGACATTTGTTTGCTGTACCAATTAGTTATTATGTCTTTAACCCTCTGGAGTCTGAGGCTGATTTGGGGCCTGGAGAAGTTTTGACATGCCTGACATTTGTGCTTTTTTTAGTTGTTCATAAACATATTAATGGAAATTAGTGTCATTACACTGTATTCAGCACAAACTAGGCTACAATAATATGTGAGGAACATGTATGTACATGTTTGTGTTTTTGAAGGAATAACGTTTATGCGTGGTTATTGAAAAAACAAAATATTTAAGTCACTGAAATAAGGCCAAAAATATATATTAAATCTGTGTTCTCAAGACTTCTGGTTTTAGAGATTGTAGGCTAGAGTTTTTGCTTCAAAATTTTGTAAAAATTATAATGCCTACTTGTTCATATAAAACAATATATTGATTTAGTTTTTGTAAGACAAGAAACACAGTATGCGTGGAGGCGTGAATCATCATGAATAATGGGTCATTTACACCTGAGAAGACAAAAGAATCGCATAAAGAAGCTCTAATGAGCTGCATAATAATGAGGCCTTTCAGTCAGGTAGGCTGTGAAAAAAACCTTCTGTGATGTCTCAAGCTCATCATGGTGTATATGAAACATACAGAAAAATATTATTATTACAATATAAAATAATGGTTTTATATTATATACTTTAAAATATAATGTATTTCTGTGATGCAAAGAGTCTATATATAGGCTTTTAGTTTAAAAGCAAGCACATTTGGAGAAATATTGGATTCTCATATGTTTATGTCAATTTTCTATACAGAGGAGTTATATTTATTTAATATTCATTGTCATTACTATGAGCGCTGGTGTTTTCAATTCATACTTGCAGCCGGAGGGCGCTCTGTACACCTTTAGGCCACAAATTCATATAAAGAAGAAAAGGAACCAGGAACTAACGGCATGTCTTCTAGAGATTGCTAACCATGGCTTTAAAATCCAAATAAACACTTTTCAAGACAATAAATACACGATTGAGACAATGCAAGTATTGCCTCTGAATTTGCGTCTGAATAGCGTTCGCTCCGTGGGCGTTGCCGCATTAGCGGATAATGAGCTGAATCACGGACTTCTGACATGGCTCTCTTTTCATACAGATTACATAAACACAGAATGTTTGTTTTCGATTTGACTTGCACGATTTAAAACCTGACATTTCAACGTTTCTTTAGACATAAGTGTCATTTTTTTTGTCATTAGTATTCATAAGTTACAGTTCATTTTCTGAGAACTATCAGATTGGAGTTCGTTCAGAGGGAGGCGAGAGATCACGCATCATGTTAGTTTTCTTTATTTTACAAAAAACACAACATTGTGTTTTTTCTCTACTTTAAAGATATTTTTTTTTTCAACTGCTTGTATAAATGATAAATTTTTTTTCATTCATTATTTTTATTATTATTATTATTGTTACAGGAATTGTTGTTCATTAGTTACTTTAACAAGTAAGCTAACAAGTACTTTAGTATTTTAACAATTACGTATTGGCCTCATTTACTCTCTTTGTATGTGCTTCACTGTAACTCAGTGTTTTGATGTTTTTAAAGAAAAGGAGAAATAATTTATTTTTACTTTTATTTTTTGCAGTGAACAACGTTATGCTAGCACTGTCCATTGATCTGGAACCTCCAATTTTCCTTTAAGTGACCTCCATTCACTATAGACATAACCTGATAAAACAATTATATATTTTCAGGATATGTACTGTCTTCGAAGAAAAACTTGTGTGTAGACATGGAAGAATACATTCCCAGTTATGTTTTATAGGCCATCTTGACATTGTGCTTTAATATAAATGTTCTTTGATTTGAACATATACTAATAACAACTGCAAAAATAATTTATTCGAGTGTTGTTAAACAAGCAAAATTTAACAAGTATTAACTTCTTGGTATCTGTATCACACTTGACAAGAGTCGCTTACCTTACAAATTTTCCAACCCAATCTCTCGCCAAAACATAAAATAGCTGGATTTGAAAAGATATTTAAAAGAGCTGAATTTGAAAGAGCTGGATTGTTTTGGATTTACCCTTATAGGATAGAAATGTGTAAACTGGCTGCACATTTCAGAATCTTGGGGGAAGCAGTAGGTCATCCGTACATTTTGGTTTCTAAACTCACGTGAAGTCCTGTCTGCGCATCTTTCAAAGTATACTCAACCGCGGATGCGCGCGAATGACCGAGTTCGACACATGCACAGTACAATTTTTTTCTATACTCTACCAGACATCGGAGGGCAGTGCTGAGTCGTGTCATCAACGGGACATTCGCTGGGCAGGATCGGAGAAGAAAAATAGTGCATCCACCATTGCAACATAGTTCAGAAGATACACCAAAAGAACAAGAATCAAAAAACGATGGAGAAGGATATGCTATGTACTTTCAGATCTCTTCGCACAAATGCTTGTCAAGTTCGCCGTCCGTTGTCGTGTTTTAATCCTTGTTTCTAGCGTTTTGTTTTTGAATCGCTCTTTCCACACATTCACGCGCACAGTACTGTGCGTATTGCCACCTAGTGGACTCTTCTGTCCTGCTTGCGCATGCACTGTTGCACGTGCACCGTCCGTGCAGTCTCGAAATTTGGGCTGCACTTGGACGGGTTGTGCGGCTGAAGTATACTTTGGGATTTATGTGTTATAGCTGTATATGTTATAGCTGTATTTTAGCAGGGTTGAAACACTTGACCAATCAAAAGCCAGGACCAGAACTATCTGTTTATAATTCTTAACAGATTATTGAACACTACACAATGTCTGTCAATTGTTAAAAATGAAAGTATGACTTATTTCCATTAAACATCTAAACATGTTTATATGGAACAACTTTACACTAGGTGTACATTTGTTGCTTCATCACAAATAAATCTGCATTAACGTTACCATAATGGCTATGTTGTTGCTATGTAACTTTAATTATGTTAAAGTTTAAGAAAAAAGTCCCAGGCGACCCTAATTCACCCAACTACACTAAGAAACAGGGAAAGTTTATCTTTAATCCAAACCTATCAGTTTGCATACATATTTCATCATGTATTGATGTGTCTTTCATATATGCAAGGATGTATCTTCCATATATGCAAGGATGTATCTTCCATTAGCTACTTATCTGTCAATCTGAATTTAGCGTTGTACATTTGCATCTTAATTTAAAATGCCTGATTAATATCTTATCTAGAGTAAAGCATGGAAATACATCCCCTTATGTCTTCAAGAATCATCATTTGGATTTTAATTTAATGAAAATTTTCATTGATCTTTTTTAACAATTGATTTTGTTAGTTTGATTTGTATTAACATGCATACACATCTGAAATCTTTATCAACTTAATGTGTTCTCGAGAAGCAGTTAATCTTTCATAAAATCTTTAAATGTGCAGTTTTAAACCGGTTTCAATTTGCTATTAACTTTAATACAAACACAAATACCAAAACCAAAACCTGTTCTTAACAGCATACTACCTACCATACTACTCTTACTACTGTATCCATGTAATACACCAACTAGACCTGTCAATACATACAGAGTAGAGTACAGTGTGCAGTAGAGCATGCGTCATGAGGTCAAGCATCCCACAATGCAGTGCGGCCTAATTGAATGAGCGAAAAAAGAAGCAATATCAACTGTTATTTTTGACAACCTTTTACTCATTCATCATGCCACCTTTATTTATATAGTGCTTTATACAATACAGATTGTTTCAAAGCAGCTTTACAGGGATAAACAGGAAAATAATGATTCAGTGATGCAAACAGAATTCAATTCTGCAGTAAAGCAGCTCTAAAAAGAAAATGTGTCATTGTTCAGCTCAGTGTTTATCCAGTTCTGTTCAATAACTTTGTAAAGAAATGAGTTAAATTCAGATTAGTAGAAAACAGTGATGTCATTGTCCAGCTCAGTTCAGCTCTCATCAAATCAATAATATTGCTGAATATTATGTGTCCCCAATTAAGCATGCCAGAGGCGACAGTGGCAAGGAACTGGTGTAGCTCACGTCAAGTATGTACAGTACACATGTACACCTTTGTGGTTAACTGATGTGGATGCATAAATGTTTGTTTTATTGTTCAAATAATAATTTGTTTGTATTATTACTAATTTTATGATTGCCCAGGTTTCTAGAGCACACCCTTACAAACACACACATTTAAACATGCAACTGTATGTACAAATACAGAAATAGCGTGCATTTTTTTAATTAGCAAGAAAAATGGCATTCTTTCCAAGAAAAGAATTGAAGACTTTTCTATGTATTACCATTAATTATGTTGTCTTCTGGCATTCTAAATCATTACATCAGTGTCTGTGTTGGTGGATAGTAGCTTCCACATATATTGTTGACGATGTATGTGTTTGAATGTTTGGAAAAGAATACTACTAGATCTATTTCTTTAGTATATTGTATGTATACAGTGAACATTATGCACACTTTTAGCATATGTGTTGTACCCAAGACAGATTGTTTGCGTGACTGTATTCCATAATGCAGTGCACCTGATATTCGGTTTCCAGTGTGATGTGAAAAAAGCAATATCATCTGAATGAACAATACCATGGATTTCTTGCGTTCTAAATTATTTAATCAAAGTCTGTACTGGTAGACAGTCACTTTTGGATGTGTTAGGTTTCCATGTTTTGGAAACCTAATTGTTATTTGTTATTACAAAGTATACTTTTTAAGAGACACCCGAGTGGCCTTTTATTACATGAATATTATATTATCTGCAAGTGCTTCTTTTTTTTTTATATATTTTTTTTTATATTCTTTTAAGATTTGAAGTACAATACAAATGCACAAGCACATGAGAACACATTCTATGTGAGATTTATCAGTGATATCCACAAAAATAGAAATATCCAATACATAATATTAGAACTTATAGGGTGGAGCAAATTAAATGTTACTATTGCTCAACTAAAATTGTCATTTAAAGGTACAATATGTAATAATTTTGTCCACTAGAGGTCACTAGAAGCCTATTCAAAACAAAGGCGTAGCTTGATGACGGCAAGTTTTAGAGCGGAATCTTGAGACATGTGGTCTCCATCTCAACGGACGGTGCAAAAGAATAGGGATTGGAGTCGGGAAGAAATCATGTTCATGGATGTGATTATTAACGTTACTTTAGTATGAAGCAGAGCAGGACCGAGTGTTGTGGGAGCTGAACGAGGCCGCTGGAGCGATTGCGCAACACACGCCTCACGAGCAGCAGAACTTTTATTATGCCACAGTCGCCGGTGCCGCTTCCGCTTTTCCGGTCATGAGTTTGAGGTAACGCAGCTATATTTATTATGAGATACATTTGAGTGTGTTGATAACGTTACTTATAGTTCGCTCGGCGGCTGCTGTGAGACACTGTTGCACACTGCAGTAAGATTTTAGAATATCATATTAAATATTGGATGTCTTGTTGATAAATGACATGCAATTAATTTTAAAACGTATTATATGATGGAGAAAATTATGTATTACTGTTAATAAAAATAAAGCTGCATCTGATTATGCTATGTTAGCTACTTCACAAAATAGTGTTTTTCTCTGAGGCATGGTAAAGCATGGTACTCAAAAAAAATCAAGAAAATTTATTTAAACAATAAGACTAAACGTGTTGAGCTATATAACAATAATTATTTTTCTGTCTATAAATATATCAAAACAGTTGTTCCCTTGTCTATTAAGACGTGTAATCTATTAAAGTGTCTTTGGTGTTTCCATGGTTTCTACAAAATAAAACCGGAAACCGAGGCAGACCGAGGGTAACGCGGGTACGACGCAATTGTCAGGCGACTCCTCACACGTCCCGGAGCCTTGGCTAAAACTGCAATTTTCTCACAATTTACAAATAGTTGGAAACATTTGGAATATTGTAAGTACTCAAGTGAACAAAATATATAACACTGGCCTAGTGGTTTTTGGATATTTTTCTGCAAAAATATTACATATTGCACCTTTAAGTCAGAGTACAATGGATTAAAATTAATTGTGACAAAATATTGAATAAAATTACAATTACATAAATACTGGCTACAAAGTGCCAGTTCTTCAAATGTTAATTCTTATAATTTATAATAAGTATTTATAATATTTTATTTATAATAAGTTTCTTATAATTTATAATATAAGTATTTTTGAAATAGTGAAACTAAATCAATAATATCTATAAAAAAACTTTTTGTATCATTATTGGTTTGCTAAGCAGAGATTGTAACACTTCCTATTAATTTGAAGTGTGTGTTGTAATGTTTATCTGCTGACCTTTCACAGTAAGAGGTCAGGACTCTGGAGATTCTATCAGCATGTGCTGACAGCACTGAATCCTGGGTAATGTGTTGCGCCTGTGTTGCGTGTGGAGGATGTGACATCATCGCTACCCCTGGCTTTATCTCTCAAAGTTAATCACTTTGGGAACATTCCAGGAATAACAAGTGCACCTGCACCTCTGTGTATCAATGGCAGTGTAACACGAATGTGTGTGAAAGTAAATGACTAATGTTGATGTAAAATTAAACGTAATATTTTAATAAATGTCTAGATATTTCAAATTGCAATAAAAAAAAGTTGAGCTACAGGTTTCATTTTACTACACCCAAAAAAAACAAAAACCAAACAAACACAAAAAAAACATAGAAAAACAAAAATCTCAAAGGAAAAAGCATACATTCACTACAAAATTAAACAACAATATATGTGTGTGTGTGTGTGTGTGTGTATTGATTTGCATATAATTGATTTATGGTATATAAGTATATAATTGATTTGCATAAATCTTACTCTCTCAGTACAGACACATGTTTGTGTGTGTAACTCTAACCTGCTCATGCAGGGCTGGTAGGCTGTAATTTGCCCTCACCTGGCCCCTGCTCCGCTCCCTGTCCCCAGTCATAATTACCCTAATGGAGCAGTATGGAGCCAGGGGTCAGAGCTCCGGCCCCGGGCCCCCACCAAACAACGGGCCCTTCAGCCAGTCTGTGACAGGAGTGGACATACCTAATGGTCATGCTGACAGTCCTGTCTGTGAATGCAGTTACCTGTGAGTCTCTAGTGGGCTGTCATTGTAGTCGGCAAGTAAGGTAATTTTCATATGACCTTGTATATGTGTGTGTTATCTAGAAAGACTAAAAAAGGGTTTATTACTCTATGGTGATGATGGATAAGGTATATTTATAGACGTCACTTTTAATGCTGTAATTCAGTAACTGCATTGCAGCTGCATTCTGAAATATTTCCGTACAATGCCATTAAATTGACTAAAATGTGGAATTGCAAGATTTATAATAATAATAATATTTTTGCTTAAAATGATTTAACATAGTTGACATTTAGCTAACTGTTTTGATGCACCAATTTGAGTTGTACTAGATGAACCACCCTAGATGGTAGGTTTGGTTTTACTTCTAGAAATTCCTTTAAGCATCAAAAATGACATAAAAATCATCGAAAGTATTTCATCGAAAGTATCATCGAAAGAAAGTAAGACTTGTGAGAGGGACAGACCAAAATATAATTGTGTGACACGGCTGACATTAAAGCATTTCACCTTTTTCTAGTGAAGTACAGATGAGTATGGTGAAATAAAGATAAAAAATACATGGGTATGTCCAGGTTAAAAAAAAAAAAAGTTCTTTCAAGTGATTCTTTGTCCCTCACAGATGGGGTTTCTGTGTGGCAATAACTAGTGCTCAAATGGGTTGTTTTAGTTTCAGCACTGGATATTACATTAAAAAAAAAAAATACTCTAATTATTTTATCATTTTATTAATTATTACTTTATACTTACAAATCAAAAGTGTATAACGAACAGAATTTTCTATAAAAGCCAACTTGCTGTATAATTTACACACTGCCTTGCATGTTTGGTTTGTTGATTTAATACAAATTAAAAATATGAATTCAATTTTGATTAAATTAATATTAATAATTTTGTTAACAATTTGGTATGAGGAATGCATATTCTCTATTAACTATGAATTTTGCCTCAAACTCTTAATTTACTTTAGGGCTGTCAATCGAGTAAAATATTTAATCGTGATTAATCACATGATTGTCATGAATTAACTCATGATTAATCATTATTTAATTGCACATTTTAATCCGTAATCTTAACATTATTTCCGTAACAAAACATTGAAAGCTCAACTAAACAGCTGATCATAGCTGTACAGGGCAGGTTTTTATATCTCATCTTCATAAATATATCTAGTAGATATATTTATCTAGTATTTATCTAGTAGTAGAGATATATTTATGGAGATGAGAAATATATATATATATATATCTAGTAGTAGAGCTAATGCAAGGGCTAGAAATCAATTGGGGTTATCCTTTGCTTTTTTAAAATGTTTATTTATTTATTTTATTAAATGTTTGAAAGAACAATAACAATTTTCATCATTGTGGGGTTATCCTTTTTTGAAACTTCCTCTGTGTCATAGAGAGAGCAAAGTTAGACACCACAAGAGGTCAAGTGCTTTGGAAAGAAGTAGAAAGCGGCGCGGCTGCGCTTTCCACGCATTTTTAGACACGACATGTGAACGGCCCCTATCTTTTGAGAAGCTGCTGGTGTAAACACAAGCATTGACTAGAGTGGCCACGATCGACTCCGGTGGCCGCGTCAGAGCCGTATGTGCCACACACATGTGCAGTGTAAATAAGGCGTTATCCTTTGCTGAAACTTCGTCGTTGTCGTGGAGAGTTTATTAATCGCGTGTTAATAAAATGTGCCGTTAAAATGAATTTGCGTTAACGCATTATAAACGCGTTAATTTTAACAGCCCTACTTATTATTAATAGTTAGTAAGGTAGTTGTTAAGTTTAGGTATGGGGTAGGATTTAGGGATGTAGAATATGGTCATGCAGAATAAGGAATTAATATGTGCTTTATAAGTACTAATAAATAGCCAATATGCAAGCTAATAAGCAACTAGTTAAAAGGGAGAATTGTTCCCCATTCTAAAGCGTTATTATAATTTTCTGTTTGGCTCTGTATGGCAGCCCCTAGAACCATATGATAAATAGTTGTGCAATTTGGTACACTAATAGACAGGAATCTCATTTTATACTGTACCAATTTTGAGCTTTCTATCTCAAAATCTCTAGTGCTACCAACAGTTCAAAGTTGCACATACGCTGTAGCTAAGAACTTTTGAACCGAATGGTCAAGAAACAATAACCCAATTGACTGAAGAATATGGATGGTAATTAAATATTCTTAGCAATCTCCTTCCTCTGTCATTGACGTTTTTTGTTCATCGCTTTTCATTCTTTTACGAAAATGGTTAAAATAAAGCAGGAGGAACAAGTGGTTGAGCTTGAAGGAAAGGGAAAGGGAAAAAGCGGGAACAATAAAAGAGCGAGAGAGAAAGGGGGAGAAGGGCAACAGATTTGGTCGTGTCTGTGTGTGGATTTGCCTTTTGTTTGAAATGAAAATTCAGAGTGTTTGTAGGATTACTCTGGATTGGCAGGCCCTCAGGAGCCAACCACTTATCTGTAAAAGTATGTGTGTGTGTGTGTGCTAGTGTGTAAGTGTGTGTTCCCTGAGGAAGACAGCACTTATCTGTACAGCAGTAATGTAGAGTATGGTAATCATCTGTGAGTGTGTGTACGTACACGTGTGTGTTACACAACTGACTTTAGGGCATTTTGAAGTTTTCTAGTGATTTGCCAATGAGTCAAACAGACATTATGAAACAGCATGGGAATGTCCAGGTAGGAACAAAACCTGAAAAGTTCTCTCAAGTGATTATTTTTGTACTGCCTCTTACATTTCATTTAGCAAACAGTACACTTTGACTCAATATTAGAGACTTTGGAAGCCCTGCCTGGAGGTTATTAGATAATTGTCCTTTTATATTGCATGGATGTGTGTTTATTTAACATATAGGAACAAAATTGTCCCAAGAGGTTAGCTAAATATGACAAAATCTCATTCATAAAGTAAATAATATATGTACTAATTTAGTTATATTTTTTAAAATGTAATTATTTTCTAATAAAAACATATACAGTATTTGGTTTGTGAATTTGTAAATAAGATTTTAAAATAAAATCTCATGAAATCTCAACTTATGATTTGCAGCAGTAACTGTGTTTTTTCCTTTTCTTTTTTTTTTTAAGTTTTTCTTTTTTTTCTTTCC
>RJVU01022182.1:1861486-1885043 GCA_003731715.1 Anabarilius grahami
CACACACACACACACACACACACACACACACACACACACACACATACACATTCCACCTGTCTGACACACCCAGTCTCATGAACACTCTTGCTATTTTTCAGAATAGCATACTACCATATTGTTCTTTCTATTTCTGCAGTATGTAAACTGTGAACAGTATGTGAATTTGGAATACCCAAATGTCAAAATCCGAAAATGAAGTTGTTATTGTACTATATAAAATTGTTTTCATCAATTGCAATAAATAAAATAATAAAAATTACCATGTTGACCAACAGAATGCGGCTTGGTTTGAAAGTGTTTTCTATGTGAGCTGTACTTCATACACAATTACATGAATGTTGTATGAACATACACTATTGTATGTATTCTATGTTGGTTGCACTAAATTTGTGGAAATCTGCATGTGGAAATCTTTTGCCCTCAAGCGAAATTCCCAGTCACACATTTAAAAGACCATTAAGTCCACGACAATTCACCTAACTGTCAATGTGGCCTTAATACTAAAGCATGCCTCATACTATTTCATATCGACCTTTAGATGTCCTTTTCCCCTCACTTTGACACAACGTGTGAACTGTTCAATATCAGTGTGTGTAGTTTTGGGTCAAAGACTTTGTTTTAAATAATTCTTGTTTATTTTACATTCAGTGGTTTGAAAAATGTTGCCGTTATGCCATAACCAGTTGAAAGAGTGACCTCTAGTTTTATGAACATGAAAGAAAAAGATAAAGGCAATGGTGGTAGGTAAGAGAGAAAGAGAGAGAGAGGGAAGGAGAAAGACAGTATCCTTTCTCTTAGTTTGACCTTCACTCTTGGTTCTTATGAAGTTATTCATCATTTACACGATGCGTGAAGTTCACCTTGTCAAAAGTACCCACCCAGCCGCTGGCACACAGTGTGTGTGTGTGTATGTGTGATGATCTGCAGGTGCATTGGAATTCATAATACAGTCACTGTAGACATGTACGCGGCCCAACACAGACTTTCCTATGCACTTAAAGAAATACTTCACACACAAAAAATAATTTCTGTTATTATTTATTAATCCTAATCCTTCCAAATGTGTATGCTGTTATTTTTAATGAAACACAAAGTGAGATTTTTTTTTTCACTCACTTGTACATACAATAACAGTTGTACATACAACACCAACAAAACAAGTAACACAATTAGTTCACGTGACTTGTGCACTATATCCCAAAATGTCTTCTTCAAACTCTTAAATGCCATTCAATTTATATATTATATGTATTCTTGTTGTCTTATGTTTTTTTTTTCTTTTTAAATGTACCATTTTCAAGAAAAAAAATATTGGCTAAAAATGTTGTGGTGAAACCATCAAGTAAAAAATAATAACATATTTTCGTACTCTGAATTAGAGACCTGCACGGGACGGATTTTTTTC
This sequence comes from Anabarilius grahami, assembly GCA_003731715.1. Taxonomy (NCBI): domain Eukaryota; kingdom Metazoa; phylum Chordata; class Actinopteri; order Cypriniformes; family Xenocyprididae; genus Anabarilius; species Anabarilius grahami. The sequence continues at coordinate 1,862,895 of RJVU01022182.1, forward strand.
GTCCCGCTCCCGCAAGATTGTGTCCCGCTCCCGCAAAAATATATATTATTTTCTCCCGCTCCCGCAAAAATATATATTATTTTCTCCCGCTCCCGCCCGCAAACAATCAAGTTTCGTCCCGCTCCCGCCCGCAAAATCCCGCGGGTAAATAAGTATTGTTTTTTGCATATTCTGCTTGCTACTCTGTTATTTTTCACTTGCTCCCCTGTTGAATATATAAAAAGGAAAACAAACAAATGGTTCATTTTATTTGCGTTTAATTAAATGGATGAACATGAACAAGGAACTTCGAACATAGAAATACAGTAAAAAACTTTTCCAAATATCAGATTTTCCTTTGCTTGGTTTTGTAGTTTTGCATGTTCCTTTCTTTAATAACTTACTAATATCTGTAGGACTAAGCGATTCACCTGAGTCATGCGGTGCAGACATTTTGCCTCTGTGTGGTAGGGTTGGCTGTTTCGCGCCTATGAACCACACGAGAGTTAGCTTCCGACCCTGCGCCTGTAAATCGTTTTTATTTTATTTTATTATAAATAAAGGTTTATTTGTTTCTAGTTATTTTATTTTGTTAGATATTTCCACTTTGCGGGAGTCCCGCAAATAATTTTATTTTCCCGCAACCCGCACACAATAATATCGTGCCGCCCGCATCCGCATTCACCCATCAAATACTGTCCCGCGCCGCACTCGGTTGTGCTGGGTCCCGCGGGTCCTGCGGTACTCCCGCGGGAGTGCAGGTCTCTACTCTGAATATATGTATGATTTTTTATAATTAAATTCACTAATTATTATATATGCTTATTATGTACTAACCGCAATACAAAGTCGGTGCTAAAATAAAAAAAATTTGATGCTTTGAGCGCTGTTGAGCGGATTCGTAAACACCTGATTGGCCTTTGTGTTCACGCGCTCATCAGATATGTCTGTGATTGGCTACATTTAAAAATGACACGGAAATGTTTGAATTTGAAAAACTGGCTGGTCCGCTGATAGATGCCTGCTTTCAAACGCTCCCCCGTGTGTATCTGTGTAAACGCTCATGTCTATTTATAACATGTTTTTGAAGTGTTGGTCATTGTAGCCAATCACAGACATATCTGATGAGCGAATGAACAAAATTGCCAATCAGAGGTGTTTACGAATCTGCTCAACAGTGCTCAAAGCATCATATTTTTACAATTTCAGTACTGACTTGGTATCGCGGACTGTACTTTTGACAACACTATATTATGTTTGAGTCGCACCACATGCCGTTTTACAAATTGAACTAACCTGATATTTAAACCTGATACCTGATATTTAAAAACAACAACAACAAAAAAATACTTGTTGGTAGCACCACATGACGTTAATGTTTGTTAATTTCTGAGAAATAACAATACATTTCCTTCTTTTAATGATTCTTTTTTTTTTTATCATCTTCCCCCTCAATTTTAAGATATTTATAGAATGTTCATCATAGAAGAGGTTTAAGTCATTGTATGTACAGTATGTGCAGTGGAGGGTAAGATTTTCAGTCAACCACTTACATTTTGCTTGGTTTCCCACACAAAATCTATTGCTTGTTTCAGAATACAGAAAATAGGGAAGCGCACAAGTTTTACGGAGTAGTCTTTGTTCTTGTATGGTCCTTTTTGGACCTTTAAAGACATAGCCACTATGAACTTTTGTTGTATAGAAATTAACTGCATGAAGATTCTTCAAAAATTGCCGTTTCCCACAGAAAAAAAAAAAAAAACAGCATTTGTGTTTGGAGCAACATGAGGGTGTGTTAGTAATGATGATTTTCTTTTTTTGGGACAAATATTTGTTTAACATTTATGCACAGTAACTGACAAATATGCTTTTCTCCTAACCACACTTATCACAGACCAAGAAAACTTTTCAAAATATGTCTTTTTCAGACTTTTTAAATTGAATTGAAATGATTGAAATGAAAGTGTTATAACACGAAAGCGGTTCTAAATTCAAGCTCTTTCTGTGGCTGTGCTGGTGTCAACATAGTTTATCGATGCATGAATGCCGCTAGTGAGATTTGTGAAATCTTATCATTCAAGTCCGAGTGTGCTTTTATTTGAATGAACATGCTTCAGAATCGTAGATATTTACAAATATAAATGCACACACACACACACATGCAGGCACACAGACACACAGCTTTTCTGGCTGCTGCTCAAACATTACGACCCTCAATTCAGCCACAAAATCAGCTTTTAAAGACGGCCTTTTCAAATGGAAATATATTTGTCCGTCAAAAGGGTTTGTGTGTGTGTGTGAAGAGCTGGGTTAGATTTGATGGTAATCGTTTCCTCTCTCCTGTGCTTGACCTGATAAGGGTGTGGAAGCCCTCCTCTCCCTCCTGTCCCCTGTCTCTTTCTCCCTGTCCCCCCTTTCACCTAGCACTCCTCCTTTATTCTATATCTCATCTGCAGATTATCTTTCTCTCTCAACCAGGTATTTAAAACCCCTGAAGAGACTGGGGATTTAAAATTTTTATTTTGATTTATTAATTTAATTAATTTGGTTTTAATTTTTTTTTTTTCATTTATTGTTTCAATGTAATATTTTATTTTAGAAATGTTTTTTATTTTTTATTTTTTATAATTGCATACTTATATTCAGCAAAGATGCATTAAATTGATCAAAAGTGACAAAATATGACAAAAACATTTATAGTGTAAAAAAGTGACAAAAACATTTATAGTGTAACATTTGTAAATATTTCTTTATGTATGTCTGAATGTATATTATATATTAATACATTATCAAATATGCTTTATTTCATAAAAGTTTTGGTAACACTTTTTAATTAAGTCCCCCGGTCTCTGCATGTGCTGTTTGTTTGGGTTTCCAACGTGCATTTGGGAACACATGAAGTCTGACGCGCTTTGTGTTTCGAAGTGTTGAACTCCATCTCTGCATATGCTGTGAGTTTGGGTTGCTTATAGCGTTCATCTGGGAAACGCAACGGCAGAACCTGATTTTTACCAAGTACAACATGTTCTTGGAGCAATATTTTTGTTGACCCTGGAACAACATTCAGATTTGAGGGACAAGTTTACAGTTTATGTCAAATTTAGGCTTAGAACCTGAGTTAGGTGCTTCTAGATCAGTGTTATTCATCTATAATTTCCCTCTGATTTTAGGGATAACTTATAGGTAGGGTTAGGGATATGGTTAAGATTAAATTTTCGGAATGTTGAACGCGTCTAACTTTGCAAGATCAGGACGTGCGAACGCAACGTGCGTCATTTCACCAGATTTGTAACATAAATAATTTATAAACCTACACCAACACAGGAGAATACATCAATATGTTTCTAAATATGCAAATTGTTATTCATCGCGATTTCAAAATAAATGTTTAAACCTGCTCTCTGTGTTTGTATGTTTTGATGTTCAAATGTTCATGGTCAAGAAATATTCAAGATTAAGTGGACTTTTGAATTAAATGTTTTGGTAACACTTTAGTATTGGGAACACATATAAACTATTAACTACGACTTTTCCCTCAATAAACTACTAATTTACTGCATATTAATGGTTAGTAAGGTTGTTGTTAAGTTTAGGTATTGGGTATGATAAAGAATGTAGAATAAGGTCATACAGAACAAGGCATTAATATGTGATTAATAAGTACTAATAAATAGCCAATATTCTAGTAATATGCATGATAATAATCACCTAGTTAAAAGACCCTAAAATAAAGTGTTACCAATTTTTCTGGCCAATATTAAACAAGGATTTGATCATGCTAAAAAGTGTAACAACAACAATCACCAGGCCGCTGACACCCTCTGTTGGCATTTGTTATATCACATAATGTACATAAGTTGTTTGTGTTGTTCAAGAAAACCAAATGGTTACTTGCTTTTGATACTTTTTTGAACAACTTATTAATGCCTCCTTGTTACTATATATGTATTTTAAGTAATTTTAAAGGATATGGTTCACTAAGGGCTATTTTATTACCACACACAAAAAACAACAACAACAACAAAAAACTGATTACTTGATTACCAAAATACTCATTGGTGACAGCCCTAGATTGGTTAAAACATTTCAAAATGCACTTTGTGACTTTTTGTGACTTTCAGTTGAATAAAAGACTATTTTTCCAGTCATATATTGTCATTAAAGATTTCTTAAAAATAATGTTAAAATATTGTCTCGTGAATCCAGTATTATGTATTGTCTCATCTCGTGAGTTAAGTGTATCTTCGCACCCCTAATAAAACGTATTTTCCTAACAACAAAATTGTGGCCAGTGAAAATGCTGAGTGGCTAATAGTATCTTGGGAAAATCACTAGCCACAGTGGCTGGTGAGCAAAAAAGTTAATGTCAAGCCCTTGTAATAATGTATTAGTAAATTTAAAATTAATTTTATATTTATGAAGGGATACTGTTAGGTTAGCGTTAGCCTGTATTCTTATAATGAGCTTTATAATATGTTTTTTAGCTTTATAATTTACATAGCTAAGAAATTTTGTGTGTGCAAATTACCAAAAAACCAGTGAGGCGTGGTTGTAGTGTAAGTGTACAAATTTGTTTCTCTCTAATTTCTTTGAAATCACAGTTTCTAAACTTTATAATTTATAAACTATAAACATTCATATAATCTTCATGTGTTAAATGTCAGATCCAGACATCTTGTTTTTCACTGAGCCTGCATTTAGTGAGTTGTTTAACTGGCAGAACACCAAACACACCAGTGGTTCTCACGTCTTTCTTCTTGCACTAACTGTGTTTTGACACTCAAACATATCCTAGTATAGCTACCCGCATACATGCAGACAGAAAGATTAATATATTAAAGATCTGTCAAACAGTATGTCAAAGGGTGCCAGTGAAGTGCGTTACAACAACGCTGTCGTTTCAAGCATAACTATATGCTAGTATACTCCTAAAAGTATAAAACATCCAATATACAACATCTAAATAAATAGGCAACAGAATTTTGCTTTTGGGTAAACAGACCAAAATATTGATGACTCATCTTGTATTAGAAGAGACTTTTGTCCAATCAAATGCACTCTAGAATAAGAATCCATTTAATATCACCTGCAACCGACAATGAAGTAGGTTCATATATATTTTATCACTGATATTTAGATATAGATAGATAAATATATTCTATGGATATAAAACATGTTATATACACTACCATTCAAAAGTTTGTGGTCTGTAAGATTATTTTTGTTCTTGAAAACTATTAATACTGTAATTCAGCAAGGATGATTCAATTGCTCAAAAGTGACGGTTAAGACATTTATAATGTTGCAAAATTTCAAATAAATGCTTAAAACTTTCTATTCATCAAAGAATCGTGAAAAATAGAATGGTTTCAAACAAAAATATTAAGCAGCACAACTGTTATATATAATATGAAAATCAGCAGCAAATCAGCATATTAGAATAATTTCTGAAGGATCATGTGACTCTGAAGACTGAAGTAATGATCCTAAAAATTCAGCTTTGCCATCACAAAAATACATTACATTTTCAAATGTATTAAAATAGTAAACTGAAGTAAATTTAAATTATAATATTTCATAGTATTACTGTTTTTACTGTATTATTGATCAAATACATGCAGCCTTGGTGAGCATAAGAGGTTTATTTTAAAAAAATACATAAAAAAATCTTACCTATAGTGTCTAAAATGTGCAACATATATATATATATAGCCTGCATTTAGTGAGTTTTTCATATATATATATTTTGGAAGATATGGGCTCATTTATCACAAGCAGAATTAATTTGTGTGAATTTGTAGCTTTTATAAAGGCAACAGCGATATGATAACAATGTTCAATAAATTAATTGCATTTATTATCAATAATAATCACAATAAACATTACTACCGCCAAGTAAAATAGTTTATTCATTATACTCATATGTATAGTTGTGTGCATATTATATATGAATTTCTATAACAACTAGTTTTCAGTTACCCTAAGGCTCTTTGATAACAATAAAAGAAAATGGACTTTTATAGCGCAGTAGTAGCTATGTGTACTTGCTCATTGTGCATGCTATCATCTCTCTTGTGTTTGTCTGTCCTCAAGTCTGTCTCTCTGTATCTCTCCCTCGCTGTCTCCATTTACTATTATTAATCAAATTACACCTGCTAAACTTTCTCAGCTCTCCTTTAATTCACGTCTTCTCTTTCATTTCATCGCCTCTGTCCATCCCGTCCCGTCTTTCTTCCCCTCAGCTCACACGTTCGCGTTCTCAGTTGTTAAAATAAAATGAAAATGAGAAAGTTCAGCGAAAATATTGAGGCATCAGGTTAATGAATTAATTTTTTCAATTAAGATAAAGAAGCACTTGTTCTCTTGACCTGCGGGCCATGAAGACACATCAAAGCTGTTTTGTACTTCAGAATATGCATTCATAATGGTCATGTGTTTGATTTCTCCCTCCCTCCTGCTCTCTTTCTCTCTCATTCTGTCAATGCTCGACTCGTCCCAACATTAGCCGTTCAGATATGCTATTAAAAAGAACCTCTCCAGGCCCTTTTCCCTTAAATGAACAATTGCACCATCCCAGTTCAAAGTTTACATTTCATATAGTTAAATGACTCTTCTCTATGATGTAACTCAGACAAATATGTATCTACAAATTGTTTTATAGGATTAATTGCCTTTTCACACACATACATATATACCCGTTCTGCATCCATTTGCACATATTCAACATAGTTCAAAGTTGAAACAGCCAAGGAATTACCTTGAACTGAAGAAAAGTCATTAGAAGAGCGTTTGAATATGCAAATTGCATGTGAAGATTCAGAAGCTGCTGATGTATTCTGAACGCAAAGCGCCAACTCTGCGCTTTTCTTCCTCCTATTGTTCCTCAATCAAACCTGATGGCACTTTTAATCAGGCCGTTGATCTAAATGAAACTTTTAATTAAGTCTACAATAGATTCTAGCCGCAATTTTCCAAATTCAGCAACTTGTTTAAAAACATTGCATAGCAGAGTTTGTGTACAGCAAGGACATTTTTTAAACATTTTAAACATTTTTTTTAAACGTTAAAGTAAGATTATTTCCAATATCTGTTTCCCAAAATCTGTTGTTAACAAAAGTTGAAGTTTAATGCTAAATTACAATTTTGTATTCACGTTGTTCTTAAATTAAGTTTTCATTTAAGTAAATTTGGTAACTAAAGTTAAACAAATGTTAAAAAAAAATAAAAAATCATGTAGATTCTTATTTTACATTCAACATGGTGAATGTAAAAATCAATCAATGGTCAATCAATCAATCAATCAATCAATCAATCAATCAATCAATCAATCAATCAATCAATCAATCAATCAATCAATCCATCCTTTTAATCTCGTGGACAAAAAGAGGCCACATAGAGATCTAAGATGAAACTGTTTCTTTGTATTCACTAACATTTATTGGGCACTGACAAATATTTTACCAGAGAATTCCACAATTTACCATCAGAATCAAGTATTCCAGAGCACGTCATGTAATAATTTGATATATTTTAATATCAGAGTACCTGTCTCTGTGAGTGTTGGGAGTGTAGTTCTGCTCACAGTGCATAGCATTGCATTGCCCCCTACTGAAGAATCATCAGCAGAGAATCTCTCTCTATCTCTCTGTATTTCTCTCCATCATTCTGTCTTTCTTTTTGTTTGATTTCCTTTATTAATCCTCAGATTTTTGCCTTTAATCATCATACACTATAGCATTAGCATATTATTTTAGGAAATGGAAAAGGTTAGGGTTAGTCTGTATAATTTTATATAAAACAGTGTCTGATATGTCTTCATTAGGAAGAACAGTAGGTTAATGTGTGTTGCTGATGTACAGGCATAAGTATTTTTTGTTACATCAAACTATACAAACTCAGTGTCAGTGCTGTTTCAGCTTAATCTTATTGCTTGAAACTGTGATAACATTTTCCTTTAATCTAATAACCCATTAGAATTACATCAGTCTTTGTTTATTGCGTCTATCCACTGTCTCCACCACTTATTTTATATAAAATTTTTACTAATATTATTGTTCTGCATCTCAAATACTCCAAACCTCGTTGATGTCACCCACGCATTTATCGGCAGTGCCTTCTAACCCCTATGAATGCCAACAGGGACAAAAAGCAGGAAGTATTGACATTCCTCACATAATTACACATAATGATAACAACATGAAGTTACTGAGGGGTCACGCCTGGAACATTCTCTTTTTGACTTTCTCTTTTCACTTCATGGCCTTCTCTGTCACTGTCAGACTGTTGTATGTGGACAGAATGAATTCCATTAAAGCTTGTCTGGCAACTATTTAAAAAAATAGTATATGTGCAATTGTGGCACATGACCTCATTACATTGCATTGTGTGTTAAGCTAGTGGTGTCCAGTTATCATCTCCAAAAAAATATAATTTAAAAATTATGTATTTACTACTACTACTATTTTTAATAATAATAATAATATTTAGAAGGATGATATATATATATATATAGTGTGTGTGTGTGTGTGTGTGTGTGTGTGTGGGCATGTTTTTGTGAAATATCAGGACACAAATGTGTATAATGACATGGGTATGACATAGGTATTACAAGGAGAGGGTGATTTATGAGGACATTCCCCATGTCCCCACTTTTCAAAAGGCTTATAAATCATACAGAATGAGTTTTTGTGAGAAAGTAAAAGTGTGCACAGTTTCCTGTGATGGTTAGGTTTAGGGGTAGTGTAGGGGGATAGAAAATACGGTTTGTACAGTATAAAAACCATTACGCCTATGGAATGTCCCCACATTTCACAAAAACAAGTGTGTGTGTGCGTGTGTGTGTGTGTGTGAAAAATATATAAATATAGTAAAATAACACATTTTTATTGTTAAAAAATAGCATGTGAAATTGTCACATGACCTCATTTCATTGCATGATAAATTCAGCTACAGGTGTCCAATTATCATCTTCAAAAAGTTATTATCATGATTTTAAAATTAAGTCAATAATAATAATAATAATAATAATTTTATTATTATTCATTTTAAAAGGATATTTTAAATAAAACAAATATATAAAACATTTTATAGTATGAAATATACTATATAAACTTTTATATTGTTAAAATATGTTTATATGACTTCATTACATTGCATGATAAATTCAGCTAGTGATGTCCACTTATCATCTTCAAAAATATTATCTTTTTAAAATTAATCTATTATTATTAGTATTAGTATTATACTTGAAATGTAACATGAAAAGTTATTAGTATAATATAATAAGCACATTATTATGTATACAGTCTATTAAATAATATAATACACAACTGATATCTTTCGGAATAAGACTACTTTCTTTCGAAATAAGAAGACAGTGTGGTGTGGAAGTGTGGCATATGTGAAGTATTTAGCAGCATGCGGTCTTAACAGAATATGGACAGTGCCTGTAAGCTATTCCAAATGCCTCTGGCGTTCTGTGGGTACCCATAATGCTTTGAGGTTGTGAGTGTGCCCGTGAGGTTTTAAACGTGTCTATGAGGTATTGAGCATGCCCCTTGGCTATCCGCGTCTGCTCTGGTGCAGTCTGGTGTCTGGGCACTGAGGGCTTTTGGGCAAGCCTGATTCGAAAATCCTCGCGGTGGGCAGGTGCCAGCGAGGGTGCCAACATGGTCAGCTGCGGTCCAGAGGTAATCCACAGTGAATTCCAACAGCGGCGAGGATCACGGCGACCGCTGCCAGCATATTCTCTCTCTCTCTCCATCCATCCATCAATCACTCAGTATTTCTCTCTCATTTCCCTTTCCCAACTTGCTCTTTTTATCTTCCTCTTTCCTCTCCTTATTTTCCTCTCCTTTCAGCATCTTCTATGCATTTTGTCTTTCCACTAACTCTCATCTAGTTTTCTCTCTCTTGCCCTCCTCCAATTTCTCCCTGTCTCTGGAGCGAGTCCCAGCATGTTGAATTAGAGGAGGTGCTCCATTCAGCCGGTGAAACATTTCCTCTGCTCTCATTCCTTTGCCTTAAAACATTCAGCACTTTAACTAAAGGATTGCAGGAAGAAAGGATGAAAGAAGCAGCACGTGTCTTTCCTTTTTTGCAGAGCTGCTGTGTTCTCTGCTTCCTCCTTCTCGATTTTCCATTCCTCCCGTCATTCACCTGGGACACAGTTCCTTTTTTCTCATGCCTGTTTTAGGGAGGTAAATTTGGATTTTGGATCTGGCCCACTGAATTAAATTTACAAAACATTCTGTAGTGTAGCACTATGTTTAGATGTAGTGAATTTTTGGAATGACCACTGTGACGGAGAGCAGGGGGACAGGAATGGTACAACGCCAACTGGTACTGTACACTTTTTGGACTATACATTTTTGGGAACGCCATGCAGGTTCTGTTTTTTGGACAAATGTTAAGAGAAGGACTAAGTTAGGATCTGTTCTGTTTTAGGATAAGCAAGAGACATTCCTAGTCTTATTGTGAGCGATTTATCAGTGCTTATTAGAAAAGTGTTTGTCTTCTGCCTTTTATTTAGTCAATTTTTATATTCATTTATTATTATTTTTTATTTTATTTTATTTTTTTAAACGCATTGTAACACACTAACATTCAGAGTTTGAGGTCAGTAATTTATTTCTGTGATGGCAAAGCGGATTTCCTCAGCCATTACTCCAGTCTTCAATTTTGCAGACTCTTTCAGAAATCATACTAATATTCTAATCATTAATTATTATCATCACAGCTGTGCTGCTTAGTTTTGTTTGTGGAAACCTTAAAATAAGGATTGTATAATTAAAGGATTAGTTCACTTTCAAATGAAAATTACCCCAAGCTTTACTCACCCTCAAGCCATCCTAGGTGTATATGACTTTCTTCTTTCTGATGAACACAATCGGAGATATATTAATAAATATCCTTACGCATCCAAGCTTTGTAATGGCAGTAAGCATTACCAAACGAGTATGAGCTGAAGAAAGTGTCTCTATCCACATCCATCCATCATAAACGTACTCCACACAGCTCCAGGGGGTTAATAAAGGCCTTCTGAAGTGAAGCGATGTGTAAAAATAAAATATCCATATTTAACAAGTTATGAAGTAAAATATCTAGCTTCCGCCAGACCTCCTTCCATTTTCAAGTTACGACGAAAGTGTAAGCTGTCATTGCGTCAGTTACACTTTTTCCGTAAGTTGAATGGGAAAGGCGTGGGATGTAGCGTAAGGTTTTTTGAACTGCTAGAGTTTTACACTTTCTTTGTAAGTAGAATACGGAAGGCGGTCTGGCTCGGAATGCGTCAGGATATTTATTAATATTTCTCTGATTGTGTTCATCAGAAAGAAGAAAGTCATATACACTTAGGATGGCTTAAGGGTGAGTAAAGCGTGGGGTAATTTTCATTTGAAAGTGAACTAATCCTTTAATAGTACTGCATTTAATTGAAATATAAATGTTGTATAACAATGTAAAGGTCTTTACTGTCAATTTTGATTAATTGAATGCATCCTTGCTGAATAAAAATATTCATTTCTTGAAAAAAAAGGGGAAAAAAACTGACCCCAAACTTTGAAATGGTAGTGTACATTAATTCACGAGTCTACACTATCCAGTTAAAAAGTAAAAATTTGCTCTGTATTTTTTTTTAACAAAAATATCTCTGAAAATGTGTGTATTGTGGCATGTTTACATCAAGTCCAATACATATACATGAAAACAGTAAATATTCACAATTTGTTTCCACCAAAACTCTTCATGGCTTATTCAGAGTCTGATTTTTAAAAGAAAAGTGCATTATAATGCAATGGTATAAAACTTTAAGGAACTTTGTTTGCTTGTATTATTTATTTAGTTATTTGGCAACACTGCAGTATTAACACATTTATAACACAGTAGTTAATAGTTAATTAACCATTTATATTGCATTGCAATTATTGGTAGCACTTTATTTTACAGTCCTGTTCCCCATGTACATACTGTGTACTTATTATAGTAATTGCAATAACTGGGTAATAACTAGGAACTAACCTTGAACCTACCCCTAAACCTAACCCTAACCCATGTAGTTACCTTATATTACCCAGTATTTTCTTAGGTAAGTACACTGTAATTACATGTAACTGCACGTACTGTAAAATACAGTGCAACCCAATTATTATTACAACTAACTTCAGGAAATGTTTCTTTTATAATTTACTAGCTGTAAATATAATGAGTTGGAGAGAGCTAGAGTTGGCGGTGTATCGGTGGAATAAGATGGATGGAGTTTTGTTTGCAGTGGGTTTGTCAATCATCCTATATAATGAAATGCTGTCGGTTTCTTCAGAGATTATTGTTGGCAGTTTATAGACAGAAACCTGATCATTATTGAGTCTGGATGAGAGACCTCATGATTCATTGTGTGTGTAGACACAGTGGATGCTGTCTTGAGTTAGATTCACTTGATTATACATCTTCATCCGAACACGCACACACAGTATTGCAATCCCGCGAATGGATTTCATTTAACAGTATTTTAGATTTGAATGGAAGTTAGAGCTTGAGTCATTCTCGATACGAAAACCTGATCTCTATTTTGTCATGTCTGTCTGGCATCCAACCTCTTCTACAATATAAAAAAAACTTGTTTATTTTGGATTTTGGACTGAGGGACCCCAGGAACCGATCTCTAAATATCCCATCAGTGAGCGTCTGACCATGATATGCTTCTATTGGCCCAGGGCATGACCTATCACATACACACACGACAAGTCCAAACACGGTGACGTAGCCCAGCTACAGGTCCGGTCTCTCGGCTTAGTCTTTTTCAATCATGGGGGGTTTGTATAAAATGTCGGCTAATGCAGTGTGTACTGGCGCCAGCGCAGTGTGTGTATGAGCATATGAGCGTGTGTGTCAGTGGGTACGGTCGATAATGTGTTTATATAACATCCTTCACATTCCTACACTAAGAGCCTTTCCATTCTCCCACACTCCTTCAACCTAGCGAGACTCCATTCTCAAATGACACACACACAATACACACTTCATCATTACATCAACCAAGTACACACAGTCTCATTGCTATGGCACTGCTTAGTATATACATAGTGCTGTAATGCTGTATAGCTCTCACACACTTTCACTGTATTTACACTTGTGTACCTTCCAAAATGTGGTAAAATCTGTGTCGGCTCAAGAGGTGAAGACTGCTTGTTTTGTGTTTTAATCCAGCCGTTGTTCCCTACATTCATCTTTGTCACATTCTTACTTTCTGCATCCTATCATCATCACCATTTCAGACAGTTCATAATGCTTTTGTTATATTTGTCTGATTTTGACTCACAAAAACCATTTTAAAAAAGAGATCCCTTTAATATGTCAATTATTAATTATAGCTTGTGATGTTTCTCTTGAGAAAAAGAGAAAAGCTCAGATTTCAATATAAACTTGAAGATTTTGCATAGATTTTTTTAAATATCACATTATTTCAGCTACTTAACTCCCTCGAGTCGGAGGTATCGCCGGCGATACCACCTCGGTTTTTTTCTTACCAGTGTGAAAGAGACTCAAAATACTCCGTCAATGTTGCACATACAATTAAGAGTTATACGCCATTTTAATCTGTGGAATATCTTTTATTTGTGTACACTCAGAGTAAAAACAAAATGTTGTGCTTTTAGTATAATAAAGAAAACTAACATGATGCGTGATCTCTCGTCTCCCTCTGAACGAAGTCCAATCTGATAGTTCTCAGAAAATGAAGTGTAACTTAGTGAATACTAATAACAAAAAAATTAGACTTATGTCTAAAGAAACGTTGAAATGTCAGGTTTTAAATCGTGTAGGGGGTAGAGAACAACCAATGAAGCACAGACATAAAACACACTCATTATACAGAATAATGAATATTAATATATGAGCACGGAGAAAATGACAACAAACTCCCAAGCACAAGGGAGAAATGCGAAAGAATATTTAATAGGACTAATAATAGGCTACTTTGATTACGTTTACGATCACTGCAGTCTCAAAATCAGTCTTTTGTGTATCAGAATAATCATGTCGTCACGTTCAGATACCACTGTATCAGTGTCCAGTTTGCACATATAATTCATTTGAAGAGGACTTGATGAAATATGTGTGCATACACCGTGCTGGTTAATGTTTGGTGCAGGAGAATGTGTGAAATATGTCTTTAAAAACTTTAAACATGGATACTTTATTCTGTATGAGCTATGAGCCACGTGGCTAGTGTTGTTAAACACAACGCGAAGCTCCGCTCTGAAACCGATCATATGCGTGTATATCATAACAATCGTATTTTTCATGTGTTCGTATTCAAACTCCAGTTCTGACCACATTGTGGGCAAAAACAAAACAACACTCATGTGCTTGCTGTGCTGGGGAAACATACACACGGCTCGCGTGTTTGAGGTGAATGAGCCGCACTTTTGTTACATTTGAATTCTCCGCTGTAATGCGATATCATGCGAACATATTTTCCATTTTTGCTGGTAGATTACAGCAAAACATTCCACATGCACCCAAACTTCTGCTCTGGTCGCGTCGCAGGAAAACACATTTTTGTGTTGTAGCGCTGAGGAAACGAGCACCAACGATATGTCTCTGAATGACAAGAGACCGAGGCGAGAGAAATGATACTTCCTCATGCATAAAAACGCAATTATAATCTTATGTATACTACAGCGCAGTGATTGGATTGAATGAGCTTTTCGTCATGAATAAATGTAGAAACTGTTGACGTCAGCATCACTCCGGATCTTGCCGGTAGTACACGATGACATCAGATTTTGTGACGTTGCTCCGACTTTGCTTTTCAAACCGGAAGATAGAAATCGCTCTGAAAAATGCAAAAATAACTAATTTTAACTTTTAAATATAATTAATGAGTACCTTTAGTGTTTTCAGTGATGTTCAGCCTACACATATCTGTTCACAGCTCAAAAAATGTGTTCTGGGGTTTCATGACCCTTTAAAATCCAATTTTAAATCCAATGGAGGCAGATTATTGCCATCTGGTGGGAGTAAAAAAAGAAAAACTTTTGTAATGCTGTGGTGTAACCATTAGATTTAATTTTATGTAAAAAGGCTTATAAATTCTCTAGTTGTTTTAAACATAAATACTTCTTTTTATTAGGTTGTGGATTTGGATATAAATTTAGACATTCTCAAAGAATACTTCTTGTCAAGGTTTAGATTTTTTTTGAAATGTTGATTTGAAGTGTCAGTTTTTGCATTAATTTTACAGTCAAACCGGAACACAGAGAAAGACATTTTGTTACACATAACATCAAAATTCAACAAACATGTAACACAAATGAACGGGAAATCTTTATCAGAGCTTAATCAACCTGATTTAAACCTCTTATTTTAGTCTTCTGGCTTAATTGTGCCATATTTTGTCTATTTTGCACTCTTGATATTTTAGAGTGTCGCCTCTTCATTCATTGCTGTGCACTTTTTTTTTTGCATCATGGCTGATTTGTAGATTGTACACCGCGAATAAAACAAACATCAATCAAGTCCACAATTTTTTTTTTAAATACATTTTTGTGGTCACATAGTGAATTCACCACCACTGACTTTCGTACAATTCCAGTGAAGTAGTGATTTTTAAAATTTCAAAACATTTTTTTTTTTCTGTCTTAAATGACCAAACAACACTAGAGGGTTGAGGCAAAAAGTTGCAGATACACACACACAACAAACTCAGGATCATATACTGTATGGCCTTCTTTTCCCGGATCTTTGCCGAAGGTACATTACCCCATGCTCACTGCCAGGTGCATCAAGCTGCGAGTGTCTGCGCAGCATCAGCATGCGTTTCTGTGCTATGGAGAGGGTCCACTCTCTGCTGTGTGCTGGAGAGAAGGAAGAAGCTCTTTGTGGCAATGCCAGCATTCGACACCGCCTGCTTCCTGCCAACGTTTCTGCGCCATCTTGCCAGGGTTCCGCTTTCCTTTTCCAAAACGCTGCCCCATCTGTTGCTTTGCAATGGAGGTCTTGCTCTCTTTTATTCACTCCATTTCAATCCCACACTCTCCGTCTCTGGCAAGAGGAATTTTTTTGCTCCATTCTGGTTCTATGGCGGCATGGCAGTCAATGCTGACCCCATCTTAGCACTTCCTGGACTTTAGCCACAACAGAGCGGGAGCCATCTTGGATCCTTGGCAGAGACACAAAAGTTATTTTTTTTCAACATCTCAGGATAAAAATGTTTATTTTATGTGTGAAAAACACCATCTATTCTTCTGAAACGGAATCTTTTTCTCGCTTAGCAGTGATTCATTTACCCAGAATTGCTTGTTTAGTGAACCATTTTAAAACACTCATCAGCTCTTTTATGTCATGGCGTATTTGAGTCATCTTTAATTAGAACAAATTTTCTGAGAGCATGAAGTCCATGTGTCATACAAAGAAGAAACTATGCCTCTGATCAGAGGTCAAGAATGGTTGTTTCAACCAAACTTTGTGATGCTGTTTGCAAATGTTTATTGGAACTACGGTTTCAGGAAACAGCAAATTGATGAACTACGTCAGTAATAAAACTTGAGACCAGTTTGCTAATGATGCTTTTGGGAAACACAGCCCTTTTTAGTTCAGGAGTGCGTTTCCTTTATACTGACATAATTTCCTGCTTAACTACTATAGTCTGACGCATCATTGGATAAATGAACTAGCTATTCACAACTATTTCCTGAAACAGTGCTATATTTGTTGCACACCTGTCATTCACACCATGTTGGTTCAAGAATCTAGTTCACTTTAAAATGAAAATTACCCCAAGATTTACTCACCCTCATGCCATACTAGGTGTATATGACTTTCTTCTTTCTGATGAACACAATCGGAGTTATATTATTAAATAACCTGATGCGTCCAAGCTTTATAATGGCAGGGAACAGGGCCAACGAGTTTGAAGCTCAAGAAAGTGCCTCCATCCATCATAAACATACTCCACACAGCTCTGGAGGTTAATAAAGGCCTTCTGAAGTGAAGCAATGTGTTTGTGTAAGAAAAAATATCCATATTTAACAAGTTATAAGCTTCTGCCAGACCGCCTTCCGTACGAAGAAAGTGTAACGCCTCTCGCAGTTTAAAAGGCTTACACTATGTCCTATGCCTTCCGTATTCAACTTACGGAAAAAGCATAACCGATGCGACTTCAGTTATGCTTTTTCCGTAAGTTGAATACGGAAGGCGGTCTGGCGAAAGCTAGATACTTTACTTTTTAACTTGTTAAATATGTTTATTTTTCCTTAACAAACGCATCGCTTTGCTTCAGAAGGCCTTTATTTACCCCCCGAAGCCGTGTGGAGTACCTTTATGATGGATGGATGCACTTTCTTGAGCTTCAAACTCATTGGCCCCATTTACTGCCATTATAGGGATTGGGCTCATCAGGATATTTATTAATGTAACTCCGATTATGTTCATCAGAAAGAAGGAAGTCCTTTAAGTCCACATGTCATACTAACAAAAAACTATGCCTCTAAACACTGGCTGAGAGCTGTAGTTGCAAGCACACAACTTTGCAATGCTATTGTGAGTGTTCATTGGAACTGAGGTTTTGGAAAACACTGAATCATTGCTAACGACAGAAGTTGATACCATTGTTTGCTAAGGAAAGGCATTTCATAGTTGCTTTTAGGAAACGCGCCCTAGTGTGGTGTTCTGAATGGGTCCTTGGATTCGGTAAAACAATCTAACTAAACAGAAAGATTAATTCAACAAACTGCAAACACTTATCAGTGAATTGTGGGAACAAAGGGCTGATGAAGTCAAAGAGAAAGGTAGACAGGGTCAGGATTGTTCACTCACACATGCTCTAATCCTACCGATCCGCAGCAGGGTTGCGACAGGAAACGGGATGCCAACGTGCCAACCAGATCCACCTTTCATTCCCCCCTCTGATGTCTCAACAGCACTTCCCCGGATCAGTATTTCACCTGTCACATGCACAAATACACACACACGTATCCCTTCACCCCATTGTACGTGTGTATTGTACGAACATCTCTCACACACACTCCTGTCTGCGTGCCTTTTGCCCATAATGAGGTCTTATTAAGCTCCTTTGGTGTTGAGAATGGAAGTTGTCACCGGGACGCAGGTAAGCCAGCCGCCACAAAGGCCGATGTCTGACGCTAAACAAACGGCTGACATCGCTCACGGCTCTGCTCAGCCACGGTGCCAGAATGAGCGTCACTTCAAGTATTTCTGACGCGCATTTATCGTACAACAAGAAAATGTTTTGAGCTGCTGGGAAAAATGGAGTGAGAATAGAAAGGTATTTATTAGAAATCTGTTTATTCTATTATTCTGGCTATATCTTATTGTCACCTTGACACGCTTAAAATTCCTGTCAGTGTTGGAGTCAAGCCCAATGAAATGACGGCGGATGGATATGTTTACCTTTCCCCGAGCGCGTGGAATGAATAACCTGTGGAGGGAAAGGTGCCTTATTAAATTTGATGAGGAGAAAAGTGTCTTAACGTTTTATCAGAGACAGAGTGTATTTGTGCGCTGCTATCAGCTTCGTTACAGATGCCTCTGTATCCCACGACACACTCGTTGCACCGATAACCAGGCTTCTGCGTGTGTATGCATACATTTTTTTGTATGAAATGATGATTGTGTGGTTATTCAATCAGTGTACGTGTCACAATGAGAAAAACGTGTCAGTCAGGATGATGGGTTTGTGTAAGGATGTTGATAATATATTCTGGAATAGTTTAATCCCAATTTTGATTCCCATTGTACCCAGGCAGGTAATGTATGGCTTTGATTGGAGAATTCGGATACATCTGAGGCAATTACAGGCAAATATTTAGGCAAAACTTTGATTCAATTGGAGTTTTTATAAAAAGCACACAATTTGTGAAGATGGTAATAGTGCGATGACTGTAATTAGCTTAATGCAACTGCATTTTTGAGTTGCATGACAGTATCTCAGCAGTTTTCAAAATAATTCAATTTGATTACCCCCCCACCCCCAGGTTTGATGCTGGATTTATTTTTGTACTGTACTACTGTGATGTACTTCTGCAGCAAGATATTCTGGAAATTCAGTGATATTCAAGAAAACACAAATGAAGATCTTTTTGATGAATTCTGAGAGCTTTCTGTCCCTCCATAGACAGCTACGCATCTACCACTTTGACGATTCAAAAAGTTCATAAAGAGATCATAAAACAAATCCATATGAATTTAGAGGTTTAGTCCAAATTTTCTGAAGAGACTCGATCCCATCATATGATGAAGAGATTGAATTTAGGCTTTGATTCACATATAAACATTGATCAGCGAACATAAACAGAAGCTCAACCGAACTTGCTTGACGTGTGAGAAAAAACTCTTGCGGAAGCTCAAATGTGCTGCGTAATACACAAGAACGAACCTCATTGGTTCTCTCACTTCAAGCGAACATGCTTGAGCTTCCTATTATCATAACTGATGTGTGAGTTGATGAATGTTTATATGTGAAGAAAAGCCTCAATTCAATCTGTTTTACGATCTCTTTATGAACTTTATGAAGTGTCAGTTGTGTAGCCGTGCTTATGGAGGGACAGAAAGCTCTCAGATTTCATCAAAAATATCTTCATTTGTGTTCCGAAGATGAAAAAAAGTCTTACGAGTTTGGAATGACATAAGTATGAGTAATTAATTACACAATTTTCATTTTTGGGTGAACTAACCCTTTAAGCAACCTTGTTGACATCAGCTAAAACATGCACAATAGGACCAGGAAAGTAACCAAACTACGGTTTCAAAGTAGCTTCTCTTACACTGGAGGTGGCCACGTTTTTTTGAATGAAAAAGTACGGCATAATCTAAAACTTTGTTATTTTAGTTTTACACAAACTTTAATCACACCAGCTTTTAATTCTTTAATTCTCATTCCCATTGTATGAAAGTGTTTTGGAAGCACATATGTTCACCAACACAGGCATGTAAAAAGTGGTCAAGTTGACTTTATGTAAAATGGAAAGAATTGACTGCCCACAAACTTCTCTTTATCTCAAGAAAACTTAAACTCTTAAAGATGGAAAATGAGAAATCGCACATACACACTCGTTTGACGCGCACGGTTATATCTGTGAGATGCAGCGGCCGGGATTGTGTGTATGGTATATAAAAGATTAAAGTGTGTGTATGAGGTGATGCATTGCCATTGTCAGGAAGAAATCCGGCAGGGCGGCCCACCACTATCAGCTCTGAGATGAGAGAAGTCCTTAATCCTACACACACACACACACATACATTTACATCTGCAAACAACAAACAATACGCCCACATAATTCATACAGAGAACGACAGGAGGAGAGAGGAAGAGGAGGAACGGAACTCTATTTTTCCTGCTTCTGTCAGAGATATACGGTTGAAGACTTTAACTTGTGATGTGCTATCACACACTTTGTGTTTGTGTGTGTGTGTTTGTAATGGAGGGAATCACTCTCTGTTATCCCCCCAAGAACAGAAACAACGGCAGAGTGCTAAAAATAAACTGTGTAAACAATAAACTTCATAAATCCACCTTGAACACTCTCTATGTGTAGGCCATTTTTTTTAAATCAGGTTTTTACTAGATTTTTACATTTTATAGAAGAAAATATGAGTGGTTTTTGCCCATGCCAGGAAGGTATTCATTCATTCATTCATTATATTTATATATGTGTATGTGTGTGTATACAGGTCCTTCTCAAAAAATTAGCATATTGTGATAAAGTTCATTATTTTCCATAATGTAATGATAAAAATTTAACTTTCATATATTTTAGATTCATTGCACACCAACTGAAATATTTCAGGTCTTTTATTGTTTTAATACTGATGATTTTGGCATACAGCTCATGAAAACCCAAAATTCCTATCTCAAAAAATTAGCATATTTCATCCGACCAATAAAAGAAAAGTGTTTTTTATACAAAAAAAGCCAACCTTCAAATAATTATGTTCAGTTATGCACTCAATACTTGGTCGGGAATCCTTTTGCAGAAATGACTGCTTCAATGCGGCGTGGCATGGAGGCAATCAGCCTGTGGCACTGCTGAGGTGTTATGGAGGCCCAGGATGCTTCGATAGCGGCCTTAAGCTCATCCAGAGTGTTGGGTCTTGCGTCTCTCAACTTTCTCTTCACAATATCCCACAGATTCTCTATGGGGTTCAGGTCAGGAGAGTTGGCAGGCCAATTGAGCACAGTAATACCATGGTCAGTAAACCATTTACCAGTGGTTTTGGCACTGTGAGCAGGTGCCAGGTCGTGCTGAAAAACGAAATCTTCATCTCCATAAAGCTTTTCAGCAGATGGAAGCATGAAGTGCTCCAAAATCTCCTGATAGCTAGCTGCATTGACCCTGCCCTTGATAAAACACAGTGGACCAACACCAGCAGCTGACATGGCACCCCAGACCATCACTGACTGTGGGAACTTGACACTGGACTTCAGGCATTTTGGCATTTCCTTCTCCCCAGTCTTCCTCCAGACTCTGGCACCTTGATTTCCGAATGACTTTGGACCACTGAGCAACAGTCCAGTGCTGCTTCTCTGTAGCCCAGGTCAGGCGCTTCTGCCGCTGTTTCTGGTTCAAAAGTGGCTTGACCTGGGGAATGCGGCACCTGTAGCCCATTTCCTGCACACGCCTGTGCACGGTGGCTCTGGATGTTTCTACTCCAGACTCAGTCCACTGCTTCCGCAGGTCCCCCAAGGTCTGGAATCGGTCCTTCTCCACAATCTTCCTCAGGGTCCGGTCACCTCTTCTCGTTGTGCAGCGTTTTTTGCCACACTTTTTCCTTCCCACAGACTTCCCACTGAGGTGCCTTGATACAGCACTCTGGGAACAGCCTATTCGTTCAGAAATTTCTTTCTGTGTCTTACCCTCTCGCTTGAGGGTGTCAATGATGGCCTTCTGGACAGCAGTCAGGTCGGCAGTCTTACCCATGATTGCGGTTTTGAGTAATGAACCAGGCTGGGAGTTTTTAAAAGCCTCAGGAATCTTTTGCAGGTGTTTAGAGTTAATTAGTTGATTCAGATGATTAGGTTAATAGCTCGTTTAGAGAACCTTTTCATGATATGCTAACTGAAATATTTCAGTTGGTGTGCAATGAATCTAAAATATATGAAAGTTTAATTTTTATCATTACATTATGGAAAATAATGAACTTTATCACAATATG
>RJVU01022182.1:1896040-1937656 GCA_003731715.1 Anabarilius grahami
TTTTTTTAAATAAAATATATAATATTTTAAATATATATATATATATATATATATATATATATATGAAGACTTCAGATGCAAAAGCCTCTAAGTGTCGTCTGAAATTTTCTTCTAAAATTTGCATTTTTATCAAGCTCGTATGTTTAGGTTCAGTAATTTCACTTTAATGACAATTAATAGGTCATTTTCATTGCCATTAAAGTGAATTAACTGAACATAAACATAAGAGCTTGATAAAAATGCTCATCTTAGAAGAAAATTTCAGACGACACTTAGAGGCTTTTGCATCTGAAGTCTTCATATATATATATATTTAAAATATTATATATTTATTAAAAAAAATAAAAAANATAAAAAACATTGACCAATGACATTGAGATTTCCTGAGAATGACCCATTTGTCTTCATTTTGCAGCCTCTGCTTGGATTTTTCGAATATTAATGAGAATCTTCTAAATAGATGAGTCTGTCCACTGTGAAAATAAACACTAAGGACACATGGTTCTATAATATGCACATGGTTTGAGAATCCATCATTGGGGTCAGCTGTCTAGACCCTTGTGGGAATTAATAGTCAATGACAGTAAAGTAGCCAGAAAAATATTTATCTGTTTTACAATGTATTACAATGCGATCTGTTTGGTTTCTATGGTTATCATCAATATAATTTATTAAAGCTGACAGTTTGTTGTTGTAACACTGTATTTATGATTTAATTCTGCTTTTATTGCCTCACGGCAGGGTTCACCTCTCACCCTGACAGTCAGTTAATACAGATCACACACATTGAGGCAGAAGATGCCGAACACACAAACACATGCATTCTTCTGCCTTGGGAAAGCACAGGGAGTGTCTAGACAAATCAAATAAATCATACGCATTGTCATCAATAAGGTCTCTGAGAAAAAGAATGCTCTTGGAAATTAATTGCAAGTCTTATATGTAAGCTAAACAAGAGGGAAAAAACAAACTCTGTGCCCTTATGTATATCTTCCAATTCAAATACATTAATTCCATTAAACTATAAATCTGAGTTATTGCCTGCTAAAAGACACATCTTTAATTGAAAGCGCTGGCCGCCTTTCTAGTCAGAATGCCAAATGGCTTGCAGCAATAGGTTTTGAGAATCTGTAAAGGTGATGCCTGTGTTGACTTGAACCTGTTTAGATGTTTTCAGTCAATACATCTAATCAGTCAATACAGTCATGCTTAAGTCATGTTATGGTTGTGTGTTTCCTTGTTAGCTTACTTAGGCAAGTAAGGCACTATTATTGTTATTATTATTGTTAGCATTTAAGGTTTGGTATTTAAAAAAAAAAAAAAGTACTAAGCTTGCCCGTGTTTTATGTTTGTTTTTGCTTTTGCTTTTAAAAGCGATCAGATCAAAACGACCAAAAAAATCCAGAACAGCCCAGAACACCCTTACAACGTGCCTAAACCTATTCAGAATACGCTAGCAACTGCATAGCAACACATTATGAACACCTTTGAAACTGCCTAGCAACCACCCACAACACCCTAGCATCATCACTGCAAGTTCTGAACAGGCATTTTTATCAGAAATGCAAAAATCTAGTCTATTTTGACGTCTTTCCTTGTGAAAAAGTGCACATAATTGTATTGAATGTGCACTTTTAGTGTACTGCAAATCTTAATAGTATATTTTTAAAGAACGACCTGCAGGTAATGTAATATTAAATAAAGGTTAATTAAAGGGAGTACACTGTCATGACTTTAACACATAAGTGCACGTTGTAATAATGTCAAATTAATAGTTTTACTTTAAAGTACATGTTGTATCTGTCAGGAGTTAAGTAATGAAGCACACAAGACCGTAGTAGCGAATTTCATCCATCTTGTTTACTCATTCAATTCTGTTTTCACACACATTACATCTTTTCAACAGTTCTGCCTTCACTCACGAACACAACATATTGCCTTTTTTAATGAATGTAACAGAACATCAGAGCTGCACCAACAATGAAAACAGATCCACACATCAAATCCGGAACAGGACATTAGATCTAAGTGACATAGTCATTTAACCAAATAGGCTTCCAAATATCACGTTTAGGTCTAGTGCTATGAGTGTGTGTGTAGTAAGCAGTATTCTCATCTGGAGTTGTTGGTGTGCATGGAAATGCAGTGAGATAGGAAGCATTCCATGTCTTTCCATCACTAAGAACATATGTACCCACCCCAAGTCTTGAGAGGATCAGTAAACTTTGTGCCTCTTAGGAACATACAAGGGGTTCCGTACCCTCACTTTATCCCCCTCCTGGAAACAAGGAGTGTGAGCACTCTGCTTACTGTAGCATCAGTGTACTTTTTCATTTTGCGTTGCAGCCGCGTAACCCTTTGGCAAACAGTCATGTTAGTTGGCGGGTTCACAGGAGCAGATGGCAAAATGGCCTGCCATAGATGAACAGAAAGGATGAAAAACCAGTTGCAGCATGTTGAATGGCATGGTACACCTACAAGAAGTTAGTTACCACAGTTTTCCATGGCTGATGTTGCTGGATTGCCATTTGGACAGTGTGTTTGAGCACACGGTTGAACCTCTCTATTGCACCATTAGCTGCTGGATAGTGGAGAGAGGAATGATGTTGATGAATATTCCTTCATTCCAGAAAAGGAGCGAAAGCAGCAGATGTAATCTCAACACCATTATCAATAAAAATACTCAATGGATTCAGATAGAATTCGTAGTGACAGTATGAGTAAAGCAGACCTCAGGCCTTTTGTTGTAATAATCAGTTAATGTTATTGCAAACATGCAGTTGGATGCAGTAGTGTCAAATGGCCCGACTATATCCACAGCCATGGTCCATCTGGCAGAAGCACTGGCTGGAGAGGAGCAGGATGTGACTTGACAGTTTTGTCATTAAACTGACACACGTGGCAGGAACGGACAGCATCATGAACCAGAGCATCCATCTCCAACCACCAATAGAGATCACAAAGGCGTTGTTTGGTACTCACCTCTCCCTGATGTCCTTTGTGCACTATGAAGACCAGCACAGATCGAAGAGCAGCAGGTGCAATCGGCCGAGAGCTTCGGAAGACAAAGTTGTCCTTAACATACAGTTCCAGTCGCAATTATTGTATGGAAACAACTCGATATTCAGTCCCTAGAAATGTGTGTATGAAGTTTGGTTAGAGCAAGGCAAGAAGCACATGCAGCATAAACATCAGCAGCAGACGGAGAATTACAGGCGGCAGATAGAAAAGGAACAAACTCCTAATCAAATTAATCAACTGGAGAAGAAGCAGATAAGGGCAAACATGACAGATAATCAGCAGGGGCATTTTGTATCGCCTGTACATATGATTTATCAGGAAGAAGACGCGCTGAAACAGTATGACCTAAGAACAGCAAGCTGGTTTGGCGGAAGTCACTTGTCTTTATTGAGCTGCAAGCCAGCAGGTTCTAGTAGCTGTAAGACCACATGAAGTGCTTTGTCATGCATAGACATTCCATGGCTGTGGATGATAATGTAGTCAAGTAATATTCAACCCCAAAAAGTCAGACAATGATGATGGTTATTATCCTCTGAAATGCAGCAGGTTCTGAAGCCAATCCGTAAGGAACACAACAAAAACTGAACAGTCCATCGTGAGTAATAAAGGCCATGAAGCAGCACTTGGTAGTAAGCATTAGGTCAATAGTAGTGAAAACAGTAGAACCCTTTAGAGCAGAGAGTAGTTTATCCAATGAAATGGAAAAGAGTCCACCATCACTGCTTTATTTGCCTCTCTGAGGTCAACGCACATTCTAATTTTACCTGACTTTTTCTGCCTAACAACATTTGCTGAGGTACTGATGCATTCTATCACCCCAGCTGCTTGCAAGCAATTCAATTCCTCTGACACAGCACATCCAACCTCAGTTACTCAGCAACAGTGCACTGAAAGACTGGCACAGGAGAAGTGGGGACAGGAAGGGCATTGGGAGGCAGGACTTGATTGTTTTCAATCCTCAGATGCAGTGCAGACATTAGGTCCCTCCCCATGAGTGGTGTGCCTTTGTCTACAATGAAGAACGTATCAGGAACTGAATGGTCATGTAGGGAAACGTTTGCTGACAAACATTCAACCACCGCAATTTGGGATTTTGAATATGTTACAAGCCTGGCTGTAGGTGGCGACAGCACAGTCTTACTGATATGGCATGCATAAGTGCTGTCAACCACCGAATCCACCAAAAAAGTCTGTGAGTCAGAAGTAGATATAGTCAATGTGCTTGTAATGCTTGAAGCACAAGCTGAATATTCTGTTTAGAGAACAGTAATTAAAAGTAATTCAATTTCATGGAACTTGCGCGTTTTATTCTGCTGATCGACATTTTAGCGTAATATCCAGTCTTTTTACACTTCCTGCATGTTGCAATTGCAGCTGCAGCCAGGCAGTTTGTAGCATTAGCTAAGTGTGCCTCTGATCCACATCGAAAGCATGACTTCCTCTTCCCCACCTTAACAGAATTAATAGTTGCATGTGATGGTTTCCCCATTGTTCTGCGTTTTACTGTGTGCTGCACCGCTTGTACGGCGGTGGTAACTTGGCAGGAATTTGAAATGGATTTAGCCTGATTGGCAGAAGATTCAATCTGGCTTGCTGTCGTAACAGCTCTGTCCAGTGTAAGATCTTTTTCTAGCCAAAGTCTCTCACATATTCATGGGCTAAGGACATTCTCTACTAACTGATCACAAATCATTTCGTCAGTACTGGCACTGAACTCATATGAAACAAGCTCTTGCATAGTAGGCATTTTTCAAATATCCGCAGCCATGTGCTGCATGGCATATCAGCCTCATCAGGGCAAAGCAGGAGAAAACTTGGGAAAGGCACATTACACATTACAACAGCCATCTTCGTGACCAACAATGCTGAAGAAAAAAAGCCTGATCCTTGTCGGCAGTTTGTCAGGACTTAAACTGTCAGGAGTTATTAAGTAATGAAGCACACAAGACAGGAGTAGTGAACTTCATCCATCTTGTTTATGTCACCAGATGAAGATAAAGACATATGAAGGCAGATTCAAAATATTTGAAGGGCGTGGAGATGGTGCAGGGATGGCGACAGGAAATTGCGAAGGAATGCAAAAGGAGATGGTGAAGGAATGGTGATGGGCGGCGTCCGAGGAATGGTGGCATCCGGACGACAATGAGACCCCTGCGGCGATGATAGTGGACGTCCGATGGCACAGACCGAGAGCCCAGAGACGACAGCCCACGGTGGAGTCGAGGAAGGGAGGAGCCAAGGTAGAGCAGAGGCTGATGTCAACTGGGGAATGATCAACGGAGGTGAAGCCAATGGATCCCAGGGCACAGATGGAGAGCCAGTGGAGCAGAGCGACAACGCTGGCACAGGAGGCCTAGGCGATGCTGCGGCAATGAGTGTCTGAAGTGGATCCAGAGTGCCATAGGACTGTGGTGATGCCAGTGCGATGGAGGACCGAGGCATACCTAAAGGAAAGGAGGAGCCCCCGGCAGCCGTAGAAGTTGAGGAACAGAGCATAGCGGAAGATCCGCAAGTCTGTGACAGAGGTGGAGTGAGGACTGATCAAGGGCGAGCCGGACGAGGGAACCCAGTAGAGTCAAAAGGCCGAGGGTGTCTGGTGGAGCCGAAGGTGGGAGGAGCCAAGGCGGAGCTGACTGAGAGACTGGAGGCGGAGCCACAAGATCTACTCGCTCAGGCATTGATGGTGGTTGCTTGACCTGAGGCTCAATGTCACAGCATGGCATTCCAGGAGATGCCGAAGGTCTGCAAACCTCCAGCAGAGGCAGGGATGGAGGTTCAGAGCAAACTGATAAATCAGATTTCAAACAGAACAAAGTCCATCAGCCAGTCCTCAGTCTCTATTTCCACCAGTATACCCTTGGCCACAAATGTCATGGGCTCTCACCCCTGGTCAGACTCACTAGAGGACTCCTCTTCTGGGGCGAGGGTCAGCACTGTCCACTTTTCTTCAGGCTCTGGATGACACTTTGCGGCGGCTCACACGATTCCTCCGTGATCGCAGGTGGTGAAACATGCTCTGGGTCCGGCTGTGTTCTTGACTGGGGGTAGACACTCTCTAAACACCGAATGATGGCATCCCTCCAGTTTAGTCCAGAGGTGTCTGGGAGGTCTATGGGATGGTGGGAGTTAGCCCCGATCTAGAACAAATACTTCAGGGTCTTGTTGTTGAAGGGGCTGGTGATGGCAAGACAATATATGTTTTCAATCAGAGAAAACTTAGCTGCATAATCCATCCATTGGTTGTTGTTTTGTCACAAAGATGAAGATGAAGACAGAAGAAAGCAGATTCAATATATATATATATATATGTATATATATATATGAGGTTTAATCCAAAAGCAGGCAATAAGGTGTAAGAGTGTGTCCAACAGAAACACATAGAACAAC
The DNA here is from genome assembly GCA_003731715.1 of Anabarilius grahami. NCBI lineage: Eukaryota > Metazoa > Chordata > Actinopteri > Cypriniformes > Xenocyprididae > Anabarilius > Anabarilius grahami. The sequence continues at coordinate 1,902,449 of RJVU01022182.1, forward strand.
CGACAACTGAAGGGTGAAACAGAGCAACTTAAATACACAGTGATAATGAGATGATAATGAACAGGTGTGATGATTAGATGAGTGTCCATGGCAACTGATGACTGGTGGGAAATTAAGACAAATAAACACATGTGACTGATGAAAACAATAGAGGGTTAATAGAGGGTGAAGGGATGAAGCGAGGACTCAATTGCGGGAATCAATGGATTCACAAAAAACAAAAACAGACAACAAAAACTACCCCGTGGGGGAAAAACACAACTGGCAACTGGACTGGGCAAGGCAGGACAGGATCAGGCAAAGTACATGACTGGTAACATCAGACAACGAACTGGCAATGGACTGCAAACACAAGGAGAATAAATAGGTAGCAAACAAGGCAGGTAACGAGGGAGAACAGGTGGGGCAAATTAACCAATAATCAAGTAACAAGATGGGCGGGGTCAAGACAATAGACATGAGAGCACATGGCACAAGAAAACATACGACAAGCCATGTGCTTGCACCAAACATGACAAAAACATGAGCACGTGGCAAGCGAGCACTAATCACAGGCCATGTGCTCAAACAAAACAAGAGATGAAAACACAACACACGTGGACAGAAGAGCGTACGGCCCGAGCGAACTCGAAACCACACACACACACAACAAGACAACATGGAGCGCGAGTGTCCTAACCCCGACATAAAACCAAAATTGAACTAGACATGAGCTCCAGGATCCAAACATGTAACAAGTACCTAGCAATACCCCTTAGCTGCTCAAAAGTCATGGTTAACAGTGGCTTCTTGGGGCTTATTGCTTTATTTTAGTTACCATACCATAAAATTCCACAATACAGATTAATCATTTGGCACTTTAACCATATTTCAAAGACAATAGAATTATGAAATTACTAAGATGATATTTAAGTCCTACTTAAGTGGGTCAAAAGTTCATCTAGTTGAATTTAAAGCTACAATATGTAAATTTTTCGATGCTAGAAGTCACCTATTCAAAACAAAGGCGTAGCTTGATGACGGCGAGTTTGAGCGTGGAATCTTGGGAAATGTCATCTTCACCTCACAGTCAGTGGAAAAGAATCGGGATGGGACTTGTGCAGAAATCATGTTCATGGAAGAGATTATTAACCTAACTGTAGTATGAAGCAGAGCAGGGTCGAGTGATGTTGGAGCTGAATATGATGATATTGATAATGAGAGACGAACGCGACACATGCCTCGTGAGCAGTGGAGCTCTTATTATGCTGCAGTCGCCACTTCCGCTTTTTCCGGTCAAGCGTATAAGGTAACGCAGAGCTGTTTATCGTATTAGAGACATTTGACTGTGTTGAAAATGATGTTATGAAGTTACTCTGTGCGTTCACTTGGTGGCTGCTGTGAGACACTTGTTGCACACTGCAGTAAGCAAGATCAATTTTAGAATATCATTAATAAATGCTGGGTGGCTTGTGTTGATAAATGGCATGCAAATAATTTTAAAAAGTATTGTATGATGGAGACAATGCTGTATTAGCCACTTGACAAAATAGTTTTTCTCTGAAGCATGGTAAAAGCATGGTGCTCTCAGAAAACTAGATTTAAACAATAAGACTAAACATGTTTAGCTATATAACAATAAGTTTTCTTTCTATAAATGTAACTAAACAGTTGTTACCTTGTCTAATAAAACATGTAATATATTAAGGCGTCTTTGGTGTTTCCATGGTTTCTACAAAATTAAACCGGAAACCGAGGGTAATGCAGATATGACGCCATTGACAGGAAACTCCCGGCCACGTCCCGTATCCTTGGTTAAAATCGCAATTTTCTCATGATTTACAAATGGTTGGAAACATTTGGGACATTGTAAGTACTCAATTGAACAAAATATATAACACTGTTGGTTTATGGATATTTTACTGTAAAAATTTGACACATTGTGCCTTTAATAAAAAATTAAACTATAATACATTTCATTTTAATAGCAATTAACGTAGTTGCGATTTCGAAAACATTACCATCAGTTCACACTTAAGTATATTCGGTTACACTTGATTTTAAGGTGTCTTTGTTACAGTGTAATTATACATTGAAGTACTGAATAATAATAATTAACTACATGTGCTTTTGGAGTAGGATTAGGGTTTGGTTTAGGGTTAGTTGCATCTAATTATGCCTGATATGTAGTTATTACTAGAGTAACTAGCACGTGTAACAAGTACACTGTAAAATAAATATGTTACGGTTTATTCTTTTAAAGTAAATTATTTCTATAATAAGCTTTATAGATATATTATCTTTTATTTCTATAATATCCTCTTTATAAGAATGTTAAAGCATTCTTTTTCACAAGGCTTTTCTAGTTTTCTCTGTTTCATTGATGTTTTATACTGAAATTCTAACTTCACAATGTGTAATGTTCTCACAGCTTGATTGTATGTGTTGAGGGAATAAAATCTCACATTGTTATGATTGTGTAAACATGGAGACAATGTATCGAGATATGAGGGTATTATCAGATTTCTCATTGTGAGGCGCTGTGTTTGACTCTATCTGTGAAGACATGCCACTGATACCCAGAAAATATCCACAAATGCTTCCGCGAGAAGCAACCTTTGAATTTTATGTGCGTATGTGTGTACTTGACTCAGCGAGTGTGTGAGCATGGCCTTTGTGCGTGTTTGCACGCATCAGTGAGACAATGATAACATTTGTGCTGTTTCTAATTAGAAGTTAGTGAAATTGGGATCATTAGTTTTTCAATTAAATGATACAGCATTTCACAAAGCCACTGCTAACCAGTTTGTAATGAATACAGAGTTGCAGAGTTTCTTCTTTTCAATGCAGGTTTACTTACTGCTGTTTTTAAGGTGGCAAATATCATCTGCAAATGCTTCTGCAGATGATACATGCAGCTTCAATTGGTTTGTGTGTATTTGTGCGTTAAGGTCAGATAGTCTTCAATAGGGGGTCTGAGGTGGTACTGCAGGGGTTAAAGAATAACATGTTTAAATTTAATATTAATATTAATTGATTAACTTAAACTAAACAAACTTAAATTCATCTAAATGTTTTTATTGCATTTAGCTATTCTATTATATTCTCTCCTACATTAAATATATTAAGTTAAATGATATTGTTATGTACAATTATAGCATACAATTATATACAGCATTCAGTTTTACTAGCTCTGGCTGTGTTCCAAATGGTATACTAGCATGGCATTCATACTGTATACTGCCTACTTTATATGATTTTTCCATGTTGACCATGTGAAATGGTATGCATATTATATTTTTGTCACATGGCCTCATTATGGCATCAAGCTATTCATCCAGTTACCTTGAAAATAAAATTATTTGAATGATTTGGTATTTTTATATAGTCTGATTAAATAATGAATCTAGAAGTTAATCAGTTTATACACTTCTAAAAGTCATTTTCAATATTAACATGCTAAGCACTGTGTAGATTATACTGCAGCAACAGTAGCATATTTTTAATTTCTGTTACTGTGACTAATTCTGGCTCTCTTTCTACCTCTGTACCACAGTGATTTACTGTTTAAAACAACTTACTGTGTACAATGGAGACTAACTTTTAAATCTGTTGAGATTGACACACACACACACACACACACACACACACAATCCATAAGAAGTACGCTAGCAGTGTGTGTCAGACTCCTGAGCGTGTGAGTGTGTTTGTGTGTGAGTGTGATAAGATCTCAATGATGTCAGGAGATTATGCTCTTAAAACCAGGACTAATTATAAGCTCTCTGCGCTAAGCACTGGAAAAGTATTAATTAAACCATCTCATTTATCAAAAACCTTTTGGCACGGGGAGTGTAAAGAGGGAAAGTCAGGGAGTGTGTTTGTGAACAGCAGACAGTTCAGTTCTTCAGGCTACTTTAGCAAGCTAATGTAGCTCACTGACGAAACAAACCTTTTCACACAAATTATCAGCATTAAAGTAGGCGAATGGTTTTTAGTAATTTTTCAGTTTTTACTGTCTGGAGAAAGCTAGCTGTTAGCATTAACATTCGTCTTAAAGGTTGGTTAGCGCAGGACCCACTGGATGTATATGTTTAGCCAATGTTTAGCCAATGTTTAGCCAGTCACCTTAGCCCATTAGCGAATATGCTGCAATGTGACATCGATGGCAGCAGACAGGTAATAATTGTACATTCTATGCTTTTAAGAGCCCTCCAAAAAGAATTGGGTGCTGATAAAACATCTACAATAATTTCTAATGAAAAATCTGCAATATGATGCTAATGTATATTAGCATAATACAGTGAACAGAATTTGGTGTAGAAACAATTTTCACTCAGTAAGTGTTCGTAAGTTTCAGAAATAAATCGGCAAGTAACACATTTTGAAGTAGAAAGACTGAAATAGTATGTACTTGTAAAACATACTCGAATAATACTTTATATTGACCTCCTGTGGACGGCCCTTAACTCTCTGAGGTCTGAAAACGTACATACGCGTTTTGCAGGGTTTTTTTCACATTGCAGTAAAACAGACTTAAAATACTCCGTCATTTTTTGTCATAGAGACATGAGTAATATATCAATTGAAACTATAGAATGTCTTCTTTTATTTGTATACACTCAGAGTAAAAACAAAATGTTGTGCTTTTTGTAAAATAAAGAAAACTAACATGATGCGTGATCTCTCGTCTCCCTCTGAACGAAGTCCAATCTGATAGTTCTCAGAAAATGAACTGTAACTTAGTGAATTCTAATCACAAAAAAATGACACTTGTGTCTAAAAAAACTTTGAAATGTCAGGTTTTAAATCGTGTAAGTCAAATCGAAAACAAACATTCTGTGTTTATGTAATCTGTATGAAAAGAGAGCTATGTCAGAAGTCCGTGATTCAGCTCATTATCCGCTAATGCGGCCACGCCCACGGAGCCAGCGCTATTCAGGTGCAAATTCAGTCAATACATGCAGACATAGTTTCAATCGTGTATTTATTATCTTGAAAAGTGTTTATCTGGGTGTAAAAGCCATGGTTAACGATCTCTGGAAGACATGCAGTTAGCTCCTGTTTACTTTTCTTCTATAGATGAATTTTAGATGAGTTTTTGTTTCTTTAGCGCCCTCCGGCTGCAGTATGAATTGAAAACACCATTCATGGAATAGCCTCTTCTTCTTTAGATGAATTTGTGGACTAAAAATGCACAGAGAGCGCCCTCCGACTGCAAGTATGAATTGAAAACACCAGCGCTCATAGTAATGACATTGAATATTAAATAAATATAACTCCTCTGTATAGAAAATTGACATAAACATATGAGAATCCAATATTTCTCCAAATGTGCATGCTTTTAAACTAAAAGCCTATATTCAGACTCTTTGCATCACAGAAATGCATCATATTTTAAAGTATAATATAAAACCATTACTTTATATTGTAATAATATTTTTCTGTATGTTTCATATACCATGATGTGCTTAAGACATCACAGAAGGTTTTTTTCACAGCCTACCTGACTGAAAGAGCTCATTAATATGCAAGTCATTTCAGGTCATTATTATTCAATTCTTTTGTCTTCTCAGGTGAGAATGAGCCATTATTCATCATTATTCACGATGATTCACGCCTCCATGCATACGGTGTTCCTTGGCAAAAAGTGTCTTACAAAAACTAAATCAATATATTGTTATAAATGAAAGAGTAGTCAGCATAATTTTTACATAATTCTGAAGCAAAAACTCTAGTCTACAACCTCCAACACCCTAAAGTATTGTAAACACAGATTTACTATCCTTTTTTTGGCCTTATTTCAGTGACTTAAGTTTTTAGTTTTTTCAATAACCACGCATAAATGTTATTCCTTCAAAAACACAAACATGTACATACATGTTCCTCACATATTATTGTAGCCTAGTTTGTGCTGAATACAGTGTAATGACACTTGTGTCATTAATATGTTTATGAACAACTGAAAAAAGCACAAATGTCAGGGCATGTCAAAACTTCTCCAGGCCCCAAATCAGCCTCAGACTCCAGAGGGTTAACTCTTTACGGCTTTCCTGTAGCTCAGTGGTTAGAGCATGGCACTAGCAATGCCAAAGGTCATGGGTTCGATCCCAGGGATTGCACATACTCAGATACAAATGTATAGTATAATGCAATGTAAGTCGCTTTGGATAAAAGCGTCTGCCAAATGCATAAATGTAAATGTAAATGTAAATGTAAACTCAAAATTTTTTAAACAAAATAGTAATTTTAATCATAAAGTTGTTTTGTAATAAGATAGAAGCAGTTTGCTAACTGCTAATGTGTTGTTAGATGTTAGCACCGTGGCGATATTTTCCTCCCTCTCTTGATCTCTTTATATTTTTGGTCAACCGTCTCCTCATGTTCTACTCTCACTCTTTCTTACACAAATTCTTTTCTGAATGGTTAAAAGTTTAACTTCTCTAACATTTTGTAGGCTTTACAATAATTATGTCCACCTTTAATCTAGCACTCATACTTTTCTAAGCTTGAACAGTAACATACTGTTTGCTCTCATGTTTTAAGCTAATTTTGAACATGAATCAGAAACGGTACATCAGAGCTTCACATCATACGTCCTATATGAGTTCTGTACACAGTGAGTCTCATTAATGAGCCGCTTGAGTTATTCTGCCTTCATTTAAAAATGCATAAATTCATGCTTTTCATATTCCGTGCTGGAATCCCATTACTCTGTGACTGTAATATTTCGGGTATTAAGCTCAGTGACTGTGCGCGGTAATGGCTGAGAGGGGCCTTGCGCGTCACCGCTTCGCGTTACGGACGATATTAATCAGGCTCTCCCCGAAGAAAAGACGAGCCGAGAAGAGAGAGAAGCAAGAAAGAGAAACATCAGAAAACCAATTCAGCGAACAAAGACCCATGTGTTCCCTGGTGGCCCGGGATCGAAGAGCAAATGAAAGAGTGGAACGAGAGACAGAAAATGAAAGAATAGAGGTTTTATCAAGGTGTTTGGTGGAAAGACTTGGAGGGGTGAGGTGGAGCCATTGTGGCGCTTTGACTGAATGAGGAAACCCCGTCAGTCAGGTCAATTCATTTTGAATCTTTTTTCTCTTTATCAGGTGGGTTTGTGAATAATTGAGATAGTAGGTAGAGGGCATTGTGTCAAGGGGTGTTCCCACTCACTAGCTCTGTGGTTGACGCCACCACACAGATAATTTGTCTAGTGTGCGTTGAAGCAGGACTAAGAATTGGGTATAAACGGGGCCAACCGGCAAATCGGTTCTTAACCCTCATGTTAACCCTCGGTTTGGGGTTTTAGAGACCACTAGCCCTTTCTAGTAAACATATTCACATCTGATTGATGGGTCATTCTTCATTTGAGGTGGCAAATGTCCCTCAACTTTTCAACAGTAGACATAAACTTTAAAGGATTAGTTCCCTTTCAAATGAAAATTTCCTGATAATTTACTCACCCCCATGTCATCCAAGATGTTTATGTCTTTCTTTCTTCAGTCGAAAAGAAATTAAGGTTTTTGATGAAAACATTCCAGGATTATTCTCCATATAGTGGACTTCAATGGACCCCAAACAGTTGAAGGTCAAAATGACAGTTTACAGCGATCCCAGACAAGAAATAAGGGTCTTATCTAGGGAAACCATCGCTCATTTTCTTTAAAAAAAAATAAATTTTTTATACATTTTAACCATAAATGCTCATCTTGAACTAGCTCTCTTCTTCTTCTTTATTTGAATTCCAGCAGTATAGACGCTGCTAAGTGTAATACTGCCCTCCACAGGTCAAAGTTTGAACTAAATTGTCATATACAATATGCTAGTGCAAGTATATAACAATTAGTTCAAACTTTGACCTGTGGAGGGCAGTAATACACTTAGCAGTGTCTACACTGCCAGAATTCTAATAGAGAAGAAGAGAGCTAGTTCAAGATGAGCATTTATTGTTAAAACGCATATAATATTATTTTATTTTATTTTTTAGAAAATGAATGAGGGTTTCTCTAGATAAGACCCTTAATCCTAGTCTGGGATCGTGTAGAACGCTTTGAAGCTGCACTGAAACTGTAATTAAAAATCCTGGAATGTTTTCGTCAAAAACCTTAATTTCTTTTCGACTGAAGAAAGAAAGACATGGACATCTTGGATGACGTGGGGGTGAGTAAATTATCAGGAAATTTTCATTTGAAAGTGAACTAATCCTTCAAATACCAATAAATTGTTCACTTTTTTTAAGTGTAAAGCAATTTGTGTGGTGTGAAAAATAAAGTGTTTACTTCAAAATGCGGACATTGCCCAGTGTAATGAAGTAAAAGTAAAAGTTTTTTGTCATCTCTCTATGAAAACCTGGAATTTTAAATTAGAAAGACTGAAATAGTATTTTCTTTTGTTCAAACCTTTGTTCAATTTACAAACTTCGAAAAGTCTTCTTACTGTGTACTTTTTATTCTTACTCGAGTACAAACGACAAAATGTACCTTTATTTTGGTACACTGGTCAATGTCAATGTTCCTCTTGTTACTTTGTTTTAATGCTCTATACTCTTTTTGAGTCGATTCTTTTCAAAGCGTTGACCAAGCAATTGGCAGAATGGTCTTAATTGGTTCTCAAATCAGGTTGAATTATTTGTTCCATTTACACATGCACTGAATTATGTGAAGTGGTTTCTCATTCATACAGCAGTAACAGGAAACTTAAGAACATGAAGAAAATAAAGAGCGTTGGATAAAGTGGATATGAGCGTTTCTGAAAATGTGCATGTGAAGAGTTTTCACTCATTCTTCTCTGTCAGTGGTCTGAAAACAGTTTTCAAGAACTTTGTTGAACAGTATATTGTATGAGCACTGCAAATCTTCTGATACTCTAATCTAATTAATACTGTTATTTGTTCAGTATAGTGAGAAAACATCCCTGTAATACATGCTTCATTGACTTTATTTTCACTATTTTGCTTGTTCTGAATAAGATCCAAAGTAGTTGTAACACACTATTAGTAGTCTTTTCATTGGACACCTTTTTACTCACACTCCAAAAAATATTAAGCAAATTTTTTTTTTTACTTATTTAACTGCATTGTTTAATTTCTAATAACATCTTATAGTTTTGCTTGAGTAAAGTTCCCACCTCACACAATATGTGTGACAAAATGTGTAAATAAAATAAAAAATTATGAAAAATTTCATAAAATGTATTTAGATTTGCCTTTTTCCAAATGTGTTTTTGCAGAAATAATGTTACAGCTTTCTTAAACATTTGACGTACAACTCTTTTCAAAATTAACCTAATGTACTTCAAAATACAAATTAAAAGGTCTCCCAAAGGTGTATAGTGCTTTGCAAAAGAACCTACAAAGAAGCAGAGGATGCTGGGATATGTGAAGGTAAAGAGAACAAGGGTTATACGACTCTCATGTCTCTTTACTCATGTCATGAGTAATCTGAGGAAGAAATGGAGAGGGAGATCTTGCTATCTGTGTTTCATTAATTTAACATTTTTATCATTGTGCTGAGATGTTCATCTGTCGTGTTGCGTAAATGATCATGGGAGATCGAACATGGATTATGTTCTGAAAAAGCCAGAGTGCATGCAGACCACAGGAGTGTTTATGCACAAGTTAGGCAATGTCTTATGTAGCTGAAGAACATTAATCTGATGGAATGAGGCTGATTATGCTTAAGATTGACATACGAACGTTTATACTTCTACGCACATCACTCAATCTGTCCCTCAAGTTTCCGCCTCAACATCTCATGCCAACATCCTTGACAGGAAAACAAGCACTTTTACGACTAATAATTTTTGTACCTATAGGCTCAACAACTCTTCTGCTAAACACACACTGGTTTAATTACAAGTCACACAATTGTGTGCGCGTGTGACTGATTTTCTAAGTTATATTTATTTTTCTGTCTCTGCAATTCTCTGTAAATTACGATGAAATATACACCACCTCCAGCAATCCCTCTGCTTCATTTTCAAATGCTTTCTCTTTTCCAAATTAAAAAATATATATATAACACCATCCACACCTCATATGTTTTAAAAAGCCTCCAATTCATGCTGTTGATAATGCAGAAAGATTCTGCTTAATTAAACTTGTATAGGCAGAGCAAAGTTTAAAGAGAGAGGCGAAATTCACTCATGTCATGCTATGAAAATGTGCAAATTATCAAATACAAATTAATTAATGTTTTGAGCCCATGTTCAGAGCAATGAATTGCATTTAGGAAATTAAAAAGATAGGAGCTGCTCAGCCTTGCTTCACTAGTGTGTAATTTATTACTGCTAAGTTCAAAAAGCAAAATAAAACCATGTCACAAACACAGCCCGGCTAATGTCGGAATGATTTTTATAATAGCTATACCCTAAAACACTCGTCTGCTGCGTTTTTAATTAAAAGAAAGATGCACACAAGAGATCTTTGACATCTGAGGGTGAATGACCCTATAGAATACACTCTCTCCTTTCCTATTCTTTAAGCAAATTTACAATTGCTGAAATGCGCTTTTCTTTAATTGTTTTTCTAATTCTTAAAACCTGGAAAAAAACGTGTTCTGAAGTTTTAGCTGCTATTTTTAAAATGGCTACATTTCAACTGTGAAAGTAATAATGATGGTGATGATGAAAACATGTTTTTTTCTTTTATTTTAACACAAATGCACTATTTAGTTTATTCTATCACTCATTACCCCTAAAACCACTTCCTCAGACCTATATTTCATATTTATTAAAACATAAGATAAACAAAAAATATACACATGTACCTTCAAAACCACTTTTTAATGTCAGATATTTAAAAATACATTTCGTATGTGTGTGTGAGTGCGTGAAAACAATGTTTGATACAATTGTATTAATACAATGTATTTGCATTCAGTGTAAATTTATATTTTTTGATGGTGAGCTCCCTTTTATTCAGCCCTAATGAGTAGGCTTAGAGGTTTTTACTGGGCCGTTCTCATCAACGTTCCAGGTTGTTTCCCCTTAACGATGACCCTGTCTTTAGCGCAATGAAGGGCACTTTCAGAAACACTGAGTGCTTTAATCAAAGGGGACAAAGCCAGCCTAAGGGTCATCACATTTTGACCCTTGACCTGACGGAGACCCCTGCTCCTTGTTTGGTCCCTCAAGGGTCAGTTTGACTTGAACAAAGCCTATATAAACACCAGGCTGTCAGTCACTTAGCATGCTAATGCATCTCAGTGGTCTGGATGGATAAGATTTTGAGTTTTCTGAGCACACACCAATCGCATAGTCAACTGCACTGGCCTTAGGGACTTTGAGAGCTGTCACTAGATCAGCATTGTTGTATGTTGAATCCCATATCAAAATGGACACTGAGAAACCTGATCATAGATCAGCTTTCATACTGTTGTACTGGGAGTGAATGCAGGCCCACAGTTGGAGAGGCACCTGGATGGGTCAGCGTAAGGTAAAATGAAGCAGCTATGTGTTAGCGATGGGGGCGCGTGCCCTTTGCCAATGACCTGAGAGTAGATTTGCATTTCCTTTTACAATGAGGAAGGGTTGAATGTATGTAGAAAAGGCCAGTGTCAGGTATCATGCAGAAGAGCACATATGCATAATGTTTAAAGGCCTGTTTGGGTCTGATGCAACTTCACAGTATAAAAGTTCTAATGGTGTGTGCACACCAAAAGCGAATTTAATTATTTGCATGAGTAGATTACATACAAAGTCAATGCAAAGAATCAAATAGACACAAATTTGCGGCGGGCGACGCGATTACCTCAAATGCGTGATATTTGCCTCAATCGCGTCTTCGACGCAAGTTGAAAAATTTCAGCTTGAGCGGAAAATTAGCATGACACATTGTCGCACAAGCCAATCAGCAAAGAGCTTATCGACACGTCCGGTTGTATCAGAAAATGGAGGATAGCATTATTGTAGCTGTCTGGGGGCACCCTGAAATTAATGACACAACTTCTTATTCATACAGAGACAAAAAAGGAGATAGTTTGGAGAAAAGTAAGCGAGGAAGTTGGACTACCTGATAAGTGGTGAAGATATGCGTCTCAAGTAGAGCTGGAAGCGGTTGTCATCCAGGCACAGTTTCCGATGAAGAAGGTCACAGAGTGTGTGCCTCTGGATGGTGCTGTTGTTGATGTGCGTGAAGACATTACTCATCGTGTGATGTTTTTATTTGCACGAGTGACGCGAAAAACAAGTAATCTAGAGTGAGTAACGAAATGCGAATATTCGCTTCGCTTTTGGTGCGCACACCCCATAAAATACTCACAAGTAATTTTTTGCATCAAAACTATTAATGCTGAGCCCTGTGACGATTTTCAGTAATTTTCTGTTGAGACCCGAATTAAATGAATTGGCTTCTGAAAAAAAGACAAAACTTAAGAATTACAAATAAATATATAATAATCAACCTACATAGCTCGATATATATTGTACAGTATGTTCACTGCAGTCTAAATACCTTTTTATACGAAGTCTGATCCAACCTAATAACACAAAGTATAAAATATCTGGTGTATCAAAACTATCCACACCAATGTTTAAAAATGCATTTTTTTGTTGTCTAAATTGTTGTCTAAAAATTGACTTGGTGTGAACATACCTTAAGTGTTTCCAACATTAAAGTAACAAGCCTTTATCTGTCTGTTCATACATTTGTGCTGAACTTTTTTATATTTGGGTTTTTCTTGAACTTTTTTTACTTTATTGTCCCAGAGGTTGATATGAAACAGATTTAAATAGTTTTAAGTTGTAAAACAACAACAACAAAATCAAGTCTTTTAATAACAAATCTATGGAACATCACCGTATAATTCTGTGTCAATGTCAAGGTTGAGATTTCATTTTAAACTGCTGTGCAAAATAGGCCGTAAAGTGATTATTCTTCTCTTGCCTCTTGTCCCAACATATTATCTGTCCTTTTTCAACTCTGACATACATTTGCGTTAAACTCCTTTACTTTTATCTTCCCTTTTTCATCATTTCTCCTTTACTCTTACTCACTTTCTCTTCACCCTCACTTGACAACTTCAACAGAACGGTACATCCGTGACTCACCGCGAGTCCACATCCACCATTGTTCATTGTGAATGAACGTCCATCAGAAGAGAAAAGAAAGGACTGTGTGGTAAGAATTGGACGAAGGGGAGCGCAAGTTAATTAAGAGTGTGTGAGAAACAGAGGGAGCCGTACACCTCCGTTAAAAAGACGACACACTCAGATGAGAGGATAGCGCATTAATTACTTCTCTCATTGCTACAATGGAGTCTGAGAGTTGAGAGAAGGTCATGGAGTCTTTGGCGTGGAGCACAGCTTTATTACAAGAAAGGGAGACAAAATGAATGGAGAGGGAATGGAAACTGGGAGACAGATTTAAAGGTGATGGGGAAAGAGAAACTATGAAATTAAACCTGTGCCAATTAAAGCACTAACCAAACAACAACAAAGCAAGTGAATGCACATTTTTAAACTTAGAATGTACTTTGGGGCCAAAATATTGAAGTATATAATATATATGAGGTCTTTATTTACTTGTAAAACTACAAAAAGGTAAATGTTTTAGGTTAGGTTATATGCTTTTATGTACAAGCTTATAATTATAACTAGATATATACATATTCTTAATAAATTACAATTTTGAATTTTATTTGTTGTATGGAGTAAAACTCACTGCCACAATGCCAGGGTGTTGCTATGCAGTTGCAAAGGCATTTCAAGTGCTTTTTAGTGTATTATTAGGCCAGTGTTTTGTGTGGTTCCTAAGGTGTTCAGGGTATGCAGTGTTTGGAGTGGTTGCTAGTGTGTTATGTGGTTGATAAAATTATCTGAAATAGTTAACCCAAGCTCATTGGAAAAACGCTCCTGTGACACTTTCAAATTGAAATGTCCAGTTAGTGGAGATAAAAGTGTGTTCAGCTTTATCTGGAACAAATGAACATGAATCTTGCAATGTTTTATTACATTGGTTGTTGTATCATGGCAGTGGCGCTAAAAGGTTAATGCTCTATCCTGTTTGAAAATTACGTACCACCTACACTAAACTCTACCCTAAACTTAACCAATAGTGTTAACTAATGAAAATGTGAGATAAAATCGCATTTGCTGAAGCAACTGTGCCATTTCAGCTCGTCTCTACAAGTCTGTGAGCTCTTTTATTGTGACTAGGTGCTGTACCGTGTGAGCTACTGAGCAAGTTTACTACATCAGAGAAGCTATAAATATGGAGCTGGTTATGTGATGTAAAGAAAAAAAATTACTAGTTTGTTGTTCTACTGCCACTAGTGGTAATTTAAGCTGGAAACTGAAGTGAATTAAATGTTTTTGAAGTCTTGCAAAAATTTGAGTAGAGGCATGTTTTTCCAATGAGCCTATGTTGGAAATAGTTTTTATGCATGCTGTGCAGTTTGCTGTGGTGGTTGGTCATAAAAATAAAAATAAAAAGTCCATGTCAAAACTCCAATTGCTTAGAAAAATAACAGCACAAATAGTGCAAATTAAAATTTTACATTGTTAAAAAAATAAATAAATACATTGAAGTTTAATACTCATAGTTCCAACTGCCTAAGTAACAACCACTAAATGTAGCTCAATTTAAAACAGTAGTCAGTGAGAGCCATTTAGATGAGATTTTCTCTTATCTGTGCCATATTGTATATTTCTTCAATTTGTAGTTGCTCCTGTACAAAAATCAAGGCAATCTGCACACAATGAAATGGAGTCTCTACTGTTTTCCCTCCACACTTCTTCCACAGGTCCCGTGAGAGAGGGGCGGGCGGCCATGAGCCGCGTATAATTACGTAGTGGCGATGAGGCCATCTGATAGGCGGGAGAGGGGGAATACGGCGAGATAATTAACACCGATACCCAACGCAAGACCAACGCAGGCGAAAGGTGGGCTCAGAGATAAAGCGCTCATCAGAGCGCGAAACCGCCCCGCGTGCAGATAGTTCCTGGGTAAATAAACGAGACGGAGCGAAAGGGAAGGAGGAAGAGCCAAGGTTAACACAGTTTGAAATAAGGTTACGCCTCCATCAAAGAGCATTCAGATGACATTAAGAATGGGGAGGTGGGAGGTGAACTATTTTCTAGAGCGTGTTAACTTAATGGCCTTCCAGTCGCCTCAGTGATTTGAACACTGCAGCATAGAATAGGTCTCTTTTACTAACAATTTCTGACATTCTACTGCAATCATTCAATGATTTTAGGATGACTTTTTGGTTGACAAAAGTTTTTTATTAGTAATTTATTTTTTAACAAAACTGCCAAAAGAAACAACCCTAGAAGACCCAATTACATTTTACAGGTTGTAAAGTCTCATGGGTACAACCCCCCCAAAAAAACTTAATGATATTTAAGAATCAACAATTCAGGGTAATAATAAAAAAAAAACTTTACCTTGAAAAATATCGTTTTTTAAACTTTTTTAAAAACTATTGAGATTTCTACACTCACTCATATTCAGGGTGTAAGAAAAATTTTATTACTTGATGGTTACAGCACATGATTTTTTAATTATTTATATTAGGGATGCTGTGATATACCGGTACTGACAATAATCGTGATATATAAAAAAGGAAATATCATTATCATGTTAATTACAGGTGTCGCAATATGGTGATAAACATGATATTTAAAAATGAATAGTGCACATATGATAATATGACAAATAATCTAGCCCCATTAACTATCTGGGGTGCGCTTACCAAAAGCAATGTTAGCCAACTATGGTCGCATGTTCCATTGAACTCTGTTGGTAACAACAGAACTTGTGACCATAGTTGGCTTTGGGAAACGCACCCCAGGTTGACATACCAAAGATGCATTATTGCATCTTAACACTGTTTGCCACCTGTCATATAACAGAAGAAGACAGCGCACAACTACCAGAGATGGCCTTTTTATTGCTTAATTATTATTCCTTAACCCTCTGGAGTCTGAGGCTGATTTGGGGCCTGGAGAAGTTTTGACATGCCTGACATTTGTGCTTTTTTCAGTTGTTCATAAACATGTAAATGACACAAGTGTCATTACACTGTATTCAGCACAAACTAGGCTACAATAATATGTGAGGAACATGTATGTACATGTTTGTGTTTTTGAAGGAATAACGTTTATGCGTGGTTATTGAAAAAACAAAAAATTTAAGTCACTGAAATAAGGCCAAAAATATATATTAAATCTGTGTTCACAAGACTTCTGGTTTTGGAGGTTGTAGGCTAGAGTTTTTGCTTCAAAATTTTGTACAAATTATAATGCCTACTTGTTCATATAAAACAATATATTGATTTAGTTTTTGTAAGACACTTTTTGTCAAGAAACACAGTATGCGTGGAGGTGTGAATCATGAATAATGGGTCATTTACACCTGAGAAGACAAAAGAATCGCATAAAGAAGCTCTAATGAGCTGCATAATAATGAGGCCTTTCAGTCAGGTAGGCTTTGAAAAAAACCTTCTGTGATGTCTCAAGCTCATCATGATGTATATGAAACATACAGAAAAAAATTATTACAATATAAAATAATGGTTTTATATTATATACTTTAAAATATAATGTATTTCTGTGATGCAAAGAGTCTGAATATAGGCTTTTAGTTTAAAAGCATGCACATTTGGAGAAATATTGGATTTTCATATGTTTATGTCAATTTTCTATACAGAGGAGTTATATTTATTTAATATTCATTGTCATTACTATGAGCGCTGGTGTTTTCAATTCATACTTGCAGCCGGAGGGCGCTCTGTACACCTTTAGGCCACAAATTCATATAAAGAAGAAAAGGAACCAGGAACTAACGGCATGTCTTCTAGAGATCGCTAACCATGGCTTTAACATCCAAATAAACACTTTTCAAGAAAATAAATACACGACTTTTCATACAGATTACATAAACACAGAATGTTTGTTTTCGATTTGACTTGCACGATTTAAAACCTGACATTTCAACGTTTCTTTAGACATAAGTGTCATTTTTTTTGTCATTAGAATTCATAAGTTACAGTTCATTTTCTGAGAACTATCAGATTGGACTTCGTTCAGAGGGAGACGAGAGATCAAGCATCATGTTAGTTTTCTTTATTTTACAAAAAGCACAACATTGTGTTTTTACTCTGAGTGTACACAAATAAAAGAAGACATTCTGTAGTTTCAATTGATATATTACTTATGTCTCTATGACAAGAAATGACTGAGTATTTTAAGTCTGTTTTGCTGCAATGTGAAAAAAAACCTGAAAACGCACCGGTGCGTTTTCGGACCTCAGAGAGTTAAAGGGTTAGTTCACCCAAAAATGAAAATTTTGTCATTAATTACTCACCCTCATGCCGTTCCACACCCGTAAGACCTTCGTTAATCTTCGGAACGCAAATTGAGATATTTTTGTTGAAATCCGATGGCTCCGTGAGGCCTGCATAGGGAGCAATGACATTTCCTCTTTCAGGATCCATAAAGGTACCAAAAACATATTTAAATCAGTTCATGTGACTACAGTGGTTCAATATTAATATTATACAGCGATCAGAATATTTTAGGTGCGGCAAAAAAACCCAAAATAACATTATATAGTGATGGCCGATTTCAAAACACTGCTTCATGAAGCTTCGGAGCATAATGAATCAGCGTGTCGAATCAGTGGTTCGGAGCGCCAAAGTCACGTGATTTCAGCTGTTTGGCGGTTTAACACTTGATCCGAATCATGATTCGACATGCTGATTCATTATGCTCCGAAGCTTCCTGAAGCAGTGCTTTGAAATCGGCCATCACTAAATAAGTCGTTATTTTGTTTTTTTTGGTGCACCAACAATATTCTTGTTGCTTTATAATATTAATATTGAACCACTGTACTCACATGAACTGATTTAAATATGTTTTTAGTACATTAATGGATCTTGAGAGAGGAAATGTCATTGCTGGCTATGGAGGCCTCACTGAGCCATCGGATTTCAACATAATATCTTAATTTGTGTTCCGAAGATTAACGAAGGTCTTACGGGTGTGGAACGGCATGAGAGTAATAAATGACGTTATTTTCATATTTGGGTGAACTAACCATTTAAAGAGTTTTTGCGGCAGCACTTTAAAAAATATAAGCTTGCCAGTGTGGGAATTATTTGGATTCTGCAAAAATGTCCACAAGTGAGACTCATAAGAGTAATACAACTTATGACATTCCAAGCAATCCCTTATACTGTGTGGAAAACATTTAATCAGCTATCGGTAAGAGAATAAAATGATGTTTTGACTGATCAAACATGAAAATACTGTAATAGAATTCCTGCCTTATTCTATGATAAGCCACATTAGTTCACAGAAGGAAGTTATTTTAAACTCTTGACTGACGCTATAACGTGAGTTTGGAGTACAAATACCATCTTATTCTTATAAATGGTCATACTTTGACACTGTGCTAAATGTTTTATAGCATTATAGGCCGCATTTACACAACCTGGTTCAAGTGACCCAATTCCGATTTTTTTTTCCCTCCCATGTGGCACAGGTCAGATATGACCCACGGACATGTAAGCGATAATCTCAGATCGGTTTCTGGCCTTATTCATATGTGGAAATAAATCTGATATGAAACGGATATGTGCATTTGTGTCTGCAATGTAAGTGGACAGATTGAATATTTCTCTGTCCATATGAGTCGAACATCATTGAAGAAGAGATGATGGCGAATGACGTAAACTCAGGTGGACACCAACCCAATCACATGAGTCTTTTCAATGGTGCAATGGAGGACGAAGGCTTAACCCAATGTTTTGCTAGCCTTTAAAGATGGTGTGGAAAGCAAAAGCTTGTATTATCATTTCGTCTGCATCACACCATTTTTACTTCCTTTTGGCCTAAGCTTTTCTGGGTCGGTACTCCTACCCTGGGTTGTTTCGTCGAGTGTATAGTATAAATGCAGATATCAGTTGGGTTATGTAAGCTCTTAGTCTCTTAGTCTCCTCAGATGGGCTTCAGCAGCAGAAGATCAAACCAGGTGGCACTCCTGTCAGCTAAGAACAGGAAACTGAGGCTACAATTTGCATGGGCTCACCAAAAGTCAGAATTTGGTGTAAACAACATGAAAGCATGGATCCATCCTGCTTTGTATCAACGATTCAGGCTGCTAGTGGCGGTGTAATGGTGTGGGCGCACTTTGGTTTTTGGCGCACTTTGGCCCCCTTAGTACACTTTGGCCCCCTTAGTACCAATTGAGCATTGTTTAAACACCACAGCCTACCTGAGTATTGTTGCTGACCATGTCCATCCCTTTATGACCACAGTGTATCCATCTTCTGATGGCTAATTCCATCAGGATAATGCACCATGAGTTTACTATACTCAAATGGCCTCCACAGTCACCAGATCTCAATCCAATAGAGCACATTTGGGATGTGGTGGAATGGCAGATTTGCGTCATGGATGTGCAGCTGACAATATGTACCAAAATCTCTGAGGAATGTTTCTAGTACCTTGTAGAATCTATGCCTCAACAAATTAAGACAGAACTGAGGGGAAGAGGGGGGTCCAGCACGGTACTAGCAAGGTTTACCTAATAAAGTGGCTGGTGAGTGTATATGTATGTATTTAAACTATATGAAACTGGCATGAATACAATAATATATATATTTCAGTCCCTACCCTTCAATCAATTTTCATATCAAGACCACTTTTGACAATCTAATTCATTCCAGAAGGAAAAAACTCACTTGTTTTTCATTGAATAATCTGTGTAGTTACAAATACTTCACATTATGTAAGTTAAAGGGTTGTGAATGGCACTTCATGGACGTGAGGAACACGTTTACAGCATTTACCGTATTAATTGTGTGGGTATGAGTAAATGTTAGGGCCCTACAGCAGGCAACCTTCTAAGAGGCCTTGACGGTGACCTTCTAAAGAAAGAGGTCATGAAGCAGGCAAGCAAGCATTTAGAAGTGTATTTGGATTGGAGATGATGAAGATTACCCACCATCCCTTTCCCCTTCGGTTCATGTGGGGGCCCAAGATACAAAGCTGAGATACTCTTGGGTTTGCAAATAAAGATGGCTTCTACGCCACATCCCACACAGACCTGGCACAGGGGAGATGGTTCAGATGCATTGGAACCAAAATGGTGGAAGCAATCTTATCATACTGCCGCAGAGATTAAACATTTCAACGTTACCTCCATTTTGAAGGGAATGTTGGCTTCCTCCTCGCCTGGGCGGACATGGAGATTGGTGCGGCACAGTTATTATTGATTCTGCAGTGCGCTGCGTTATGATAAGAAGGTTAACTACACCTAAGCAATCTGACAAACATTTCCACTTCGATGTTTACCATTTGTGTATCGCAACTAGATATGGTGTAGATTTGCGATAACAACCAACATCCTTGCTCGTACGGGGATTTTGCCGATTGATTTACCGATACTTTTGTGGTACGCAAATTCTGGTTTCTAATACGTCAAAATGTGCCTTCTTCCTTGCGGGGGACGCATTGTGTGTGTCTTTGCACGTACCTAGATGTGTCTGGTGACGACTTCGGCCTGTTTTGGTGGGGATGTTTTGGTTTGTGTGTTTGTGTGTAAGTGAAGTCTGGCAGAAGCGTCTTTATCTAAGATGCTCCATTTGATACCCATCAGGCAGGCTGTTCCACCAGCTCACATTCCTCCAGTTTGTCTTCTCGAGTGTGTGTCTGTGCACGAGTGTGTGTCTGCTTGACCTGTGGCTTGATATCAGATATGTCTCTCTCTCTCTCTCTCTCTCTCTCTCTCTCTCTCTCTCTTGCAACACACTGGAGTTTTCTCTTATCACTTTCTCGGTAGCTTTCCTCTTTTTCTCCTTAAGAGTATAGAACAAACATAAAGATGTCAACCCCAATACACATAGCTGATGAACACTCACAGACAGCTGAAAACAACTACTTGTGTATGAGGGAAATGCTTAGTTTTGTTAAAAAAACTGACTAGATGTTAAAAAGTGCCTTAGACAGCGTAGTGCGAGAATGTGGCATTTTAAATTTTATGTGAATGAAAACAAGGTATAGACTTCTCGACTGTTAGTCGTAGATGGAACTGTTAAGGGTTATGTATGATTTTAACATATTTTCCATAATATTTTATATTTAATATGTTCATGAAACGAACGAATTTCTGTATAAGACATTTGCAAAACTATTTTTCATTGTACATAAAATGTCAATTTATTTCAAAAATGTGCACAAGTTCGAAGTAAATTTACACATTCATACAGTTTGTTAATGTACTAAATATTTCATATATATAAATATTTTATATAATTATTATATGTAATATATAATATAAATAGATTAACATTTTTAAATTGGACCTTCATGTAACTGAAATAGTAGAGGATGAATCAACAATGATTCAGTTGATTCTCAAGGAATACATAACATAAAATGTATACATTTAAAAAAATGTACGGTGCTTTGGATGAATTCTGCCAAATGCTTGTCTAAAGTTGACTTTCACTTCACCATCAAAACCAAAAAGTTTTAATTTAACCACACACCTGACTCGAAACCACCTCACAATTCTAAAGCGAGCCAGAGAGCTTCTCTTTGCTTTGCCGTATTTCATTTCTCAGTCAAGATCAGTTTGGCGGTGAATGTATTCTTATCCGATAAAAACAAATTAATTTATCAAACTGTCCTAAAATAAATGTGGTTGTCATGGCAGCGGTGACGAGCTTTGGCGAGCGGTGATGTGGGATTTATTAAAAGCAGGAGTCGGCGTCCTTGCACTTCCTCGCCTGCATTCATCTTACTGACGCAGGCATTATGACTGAGATGATAATCATAACTCTCCTGGCTTTATTGCGCTTTCCTGCAGTGTGTTGCGGTGTGGGCAGCGGTTTACCGACCAGGTGTGCCGAACTCGAATAAATAATGTTTTTGTTCCTAGATATGTAAATTAATTTATTTCAGACTGGGCGGTGATTAATCATCACAACCAATGTGTCCTTTCAGAGATGGATCCATTTAGATTAAAATGATTATTCATAGAAAATAGGAGACTGAGAAAATATGGATTGAACTCGTATCTGCTCAAATGCAGAAGGGCTTGGATTAAGTAGATGGAGTTTGACATTGATCCAGTAGTTTTCTTCAAGAATGATCATAGTTACTAGTCTGTTGACCTTCTTGTTAAACATTAATGTGACGCCGGATATTAATCTCAGAGAGAAATATTGCAATAGTAAAGAACAGTGTTTCTATGCTAACAGAAATCACATCTGCACAAGTTGGTACTGTTAAGAGAATGGTTCACTCAGAAATGAATTGTTGTCATTATGTTCTCTGTCATTCCAAACCTGTAAGAGCTTTCTTTGTGGACTATTTTTAAGAATGTTCATGCTGCTCTTTTCCCTACAATGAAAACATACAGCTTCAAAGTTCCAAAAATGACCACATCGTCTCTGTCAGATGGAATCCTTGTATCTCTACATTCATTTTTTTTTTTTTCACAAATCGTTATAATTGGTCACTCTTTACATATGTCTGTGGATTTTGCAAATATTTAACCATTGAGAAGTATTAAAAAGAGCTTGAGATATGGGCCAGATTTACTAAACAGGGCAAATGAGCAATTCCAAAAAACCGCAGATGGGAGTGGAGAGTTCTGCGCGTGATCCACTGACAACACGCAAATTAATGAACATAGATGCAGCCGGATCATTTCCATAATGACCAATACAATCTACCAAAAGCAGCACAAATTAGAATCTGGTTTAAGACATGCTTTTTTGTTGGGTGGTAAATAATACCACAAATACCAGTGAATTGACTAGCTCAACCCTTAGTAAATTACCTTGCATGATTAATTTAAATACTCTCCTCCCATAAATTTTGCATCTGAAAGGGAAACTCTTACAAATGCATAAGGTCAGCCACGAAAATATCCCTGTCAACGGCTTTTTTAGCACAAATGTTTCACTGCACGTCTTTAGTAAGTCCTGACAGTAGTTTTTTAACGCCAAAAAAGGCTTTGCGCTGGCGTTAATTCATCTCCATTTGAGCTTTATTTTGGTAAAATGTTATAAAATAATGACACATGCAAGTGTCTGACCATATATAAAGCCACAATATCAACTTTGACAATGCTGTGTTTAATTATTAAAAAAATACAATATTATTTCCATTTCCTGAAAGGAGCGCTTTTGGGGAAAAGAGGTTTCCGCTCAACAGCGACAATATATGTAGACCATACAACTTTTTTTTTTCTAACTATTTTCGCAAGTCACTATTTTCAGTCTTCTGATTTTCATTTTTGTATGAAACTTTTATTCATTTTAAAGATGTTTGTGAGGCTCTATAAGTATGTTTAGATGTGTTCCTGTATTTTTATTTTTTATTTTTATTTTTTTAACCCAAACATAAATATAGTTGCATTCCAAAAGAAGCTGTCTTACTTTGTTGGAAACTTGAAGTGTTTGTGTGTGTTTATTCTAAAACGCACCAAGATCATCTCTCTGTAAGATGGATAAACATTGTGCTTTTCTCTGTGTGTGTATGTGATTTGCCTCCCTTTAACACAACCAGATTTCAGGCCCAGATGTGTGAGGGTCTGAAATATATCACAACACACACACCTATACTCGCATCGCATTGGTATGTGTGTGTGTTTGTGTGCAAATGTGTGTTTATGTCTAAGTTTCAAGGATGTCTGCAAATAAATTGAATTTCCCACGTTAATTTATTTGTAAACAGACAGAACACACACACACACACAGGTTTGTTTTGCTATCTTAGTGAGGACATTGCATTGACTTCAATTGCTCCTAAACCAACCCATCACAGAAACATGTGCACATCATTGGATTTAAATAAAAACCTCTTTTGACTGAGATAAAACTGAGGACCAGTCAATGTCCTCACTAGTGGGTTGTGAAAGTATTTCACAATATAAGTGAGGACATTTGTTCCTCACAAGTATAGTCAAAACAAGTACACACACACACACACGCTGGTTTATGGGGACTTCCCATAGACATAATGATTTTTATACTGTACAAACTGTATATTACATCCCCTAATCCTAAACCTACCATTACTGAAAACTTAGTTTTTTTAGATAAAAAACAAAACAAAACATTACTTTCTAAGCTGTTTTCTTCATGTGGACCCCCCAAAAATGTCCCTACTAGGTCAAAAATTGCTGTTATTACTATCCTTGTTGGGACATTTGGTCCCCATAGCGTAGCGTTTACCAGGTACACACACTCACACATTCACTGACCCTAGTGGGCAATCATGGTAATGGCTAATTTTCACCTGTACTAAGCATAAACCCACCCACCTGACACTGAAACAAACAAACAAACAAACAAACAAACAAACTTCATCATCACTAAGTGCACTTCTAAAAAGTACTTCAGCTAAATGCATTTAATATAAATTAAAACTTGAATACATTTTAATTTAATTGAAATATACTACAGTTAAGTGTCCGAAAACAATTACATTCAGTTTGCACTTTAGTATATTCTTCTTTTATTTGTAATTTTTTGGGTAACACTTTATTTTGATGGTCCACTTTAGACATTCTACTAACTATAAGTAATGCTGCACCTACAGTACTTGTCAACTAGCAGTTATTAGAGTATTAGTAGAGCTTTTGCGCAATATATGCTAACACTTTATTTTGATGATCCCCAACAGACATTCTAGTAACTTTGCAACTACATGTCATCTTATTCTACTAACCCAAACCCAACTAGTCTACTAACAATATACCACAGCAGGGCTCGACAATAAGGACTGCCCGATGGCCTGGGGCCATTGTGAACGACGCTCGGGACAGTAGACGCAATGGTCACTTGCCCGATCAGGCCAGTGCTGTAGGGTGTGCGATATGTATCGTCTATGATATCGTAATTGTTGATTTAATGATCTGAAATTATCGAGTATGTCTCTCACTTTACAAAAACCAAATAAAAACACACCCATTGAGTGCACGCATACAGTACGTAACGTAGTCTAGTAGTTTAGACTAGTGCGCGTGCACATTTAGAGTGTACGCTTTCACTGCGTGATTAAAATGTCTTTAGAATGCCCCAGAATTCAAGATAAGGGGCCCCTGTATATATTTATATTTATATAATTTAATATAGTTAACCAATATTACACAAAGAGCGCCATTTTTCTCCAAATATCAGCATGATTAACGTACAAATGTGATATTGATTTTATACAGAGTACAGTTTAATGAACAAGGACTAAATATCAAGTGACTTACATTTTATACACCAAATCGCCTGTTTCACTCTATTTCGCCTACGAAAATAGTTCCAAACAAAGTCCCCAGCATTGTTTTGCGTCTCTGAGCAACACTTCCTGAATGAATCAGCCGTTTGAATGAATCGGTTGAATATCAATGACTCGCTCATTAACAGGGACTTGCTGCCACCTACTGGCGGGTTTAATTTTACGTTTAAAGTGTCTCTTCATTTTTTAAATAATTTAAAATGAGTATTTAAAGTACACATGAAATCAAAATTGACCTTATCTACTTTGTTAGTGCATATTACTAGTCTTGTGGTAAACAATTAATCCATGCAAGTTAAAACACAGAAAAAAATTGTTTGTCGTGGTAATCTTTAATCAAAATCTGAAAAGTTACTTCCGGTCTGGAATGGCGTTCCTTCTCTGATAACGTCAGTTTGACGGCTTGGGTTGAAAACTCGTAAACCACTCCCCTGCAACCGTTCGTCTGCTATGAGCAAGATATGGAGAGGAGGAGCACGAGAGATGGAGAGGAGGAGCGCTAAAGTAAAACCCTGCCCTCTATTCAATATTCCGTTTCACTTGGAAATATGTCACAACACTGGAGAAAAGTCACTTGCAACTTCCGGTTCACGCGGACTTTAACGTTTTATATTTTCAAAACAGCACATTTGAAAACATTATTTATGCATCAGTAAATGCTCTTGACTGATTAATTTTAATAAAGTTTAATCTATAGTTAAATAGTTATAGTAGGCCTACATTAGAATACAATTTCTTTACTTGAAAATCTCCTGTTTAAACCCACATGAAAAACTTGAAAAGCACCATTTGTTACATTTATATATTTGTTCTTTTGTATTTAATTGTGCTATTGATTATTTGTTCCTTTTACTTGTCTAACAATAAAATTTAAGTGAGTTAAGGTTACGTGTATCAACAACAACAAAAACAATAACTAGGCTTATTTTATTGGCCCATTTTCTTTTCTTTTACTTTATACATTTTTTTGTTGTGGGGCAAGTGAAAATTTTGGCAGGGCAAGTAAAAATTTGAACCACTGGCTCGATCGGGCCAGTAGAAAAAATCCTTAGCGTTGAGCCCTGCACAGTCTATTAACTCTAATGAGAGGTAGCTGACATGTAGTTTTTGCGTTACGTAATTAGTAGAATGTCTAAAGTGGACCATCGAAATAAAGTGTAATCATTATTTGTATTTTTGTTTTGAAAGTATGCTGATGCATACTTTTTCATGATTGTTAGGTCTATGCTAATTAGCATTAGGCCTATATATAAAAATAATAGAAGTCTACAGTATGTCCACATTTGGCTATTTAAATGTGTGTATGTGCATGTAATAGTGTGGGAAAGGTGTCAGTTGTACATCTAGTCAATGCTAGAATTATGTGTGCATGTGTAGGAGAGCATGTTGAAGGCGGCGAAGGAAAAGTGTTAAAGGTGCAAAATCTTCTGATCTTTAGTAATTATAAGAGGCAATGAGTTTAATTCATTAACGCAAAATCATCCTCTCTCGTTTATTTCCGCCCCTTTTGTTTCACTGTCCTCTGAGACGTCCGCCCATACCTCTTTTCGTTCCTTTTCTCGCTTGTTTCTAACATTAAACTGAAATGAGTACGATCATTATCTGGCGTAATTGCGAGCTAATTATTAGTAATTCTCACGTGGCTCAAGCAAAGGCTGCAAGCGAGACACGTGTAGATATGTAAAGTTTGTGCGAGTATGTGTGCGTCTTTGTCTAGATGAAAGAGAGAATGCATCAGAGTGCAGTTTATAATGCTACGGAAGTATGTATTCTCAGTGTTGTCACATGGTGCTATAGTGGCCATTAGAGGTGGTATCAAATGGTAATACCATATATATTCATATACAATTGTGCTCTAAGCTACAAAGAATGCAGTGATGCCATCGGGTATTGTCTAAATAAACAATGGAATGAATTTGCATTTTCTTGCAAATTAAGGACACACACACACACACACACGTATAACAACAATTCAGGCAATTTATTTGCAAAGTGTTAATTTGGTCACATTTCACTCCGGAATTAAAATACTAATATAATGAATTGTATATTTTGCATAAATAAAATTAAGCCTGTTTTAGAACATTAAAAATAATAATAACAACATTTTCCTTTCATGTCAATATTGGACAGTTTCCTTTTTGCAATATTTATTTATTTATTTATTTTTTTCTTTTCATTTTTCATTGGGTTAATACAGCATTTACTTTAACTTTATTACAGTAAAAAGTGCCACATTGCAAAAACTAGCATAATGACAGTACAACATATATTACAATGATATCTCTCTCTCTCTATATATATATCAATAAAAATAGACTTAATTTTCTTTATTTTAGTTTTAGAGTGACATATGTTAAATCATACTTTGAACACTATATTTGCAGATTGCAGGGTCAGATTTAGGTGAGGTACACTGTTAGTTTGTGTTCAGGCACTTGTCCCTTTTTTCCACAGTGGGTTGGAAACAGGAGTTTCAGTTGTTTACTTTCCAACTCTACTTTCTCTTTCTGTTGCTTCCTCCATTCTCTCTCTCTCTGCCGTTCTCACCCCTCTTTGTCCTTTTCACTCTAAATTTCCCCTCGTTGTCTGGAGGCGTGCGTGTTGGAGAGACAGGTCTTTGGTAACGGTTACATAAAAGCCTCGGGTCGGCAGCGCTTTTTCGGCATGTGACAGCAGTTGCAGCACGTTATATATCTGACAGGTGCACAGCAGGTGAGAGTCGCCCGTGGAAACAGTGTAACTAGGGGGCGGGCAGGAAGTTTAGGGATGACCACATCTCCTGGCTAGGGGCAGACAGGTCTAAACCACATGTGTTTAAGGACGTGTTTTTTTGTGGGAGGCCCAGACTTGTTTTATGTGCTGGACAGACCAAACCACACCCAGCTCTTCTGCACCGTCTGTGGGCTCAGCTCTGCATCTGAACCCCCCAGACTCAGTGCGGTGGAACGGTGGTACAACCGACTGCATGTGCGTATGTGCTTTTATCAGAGCCTGCCCTCTTGTAGCAGTTGCAAAAACGCCCACACTCGACTTTTTAACCCGACACCTGCTCTGGGTTTTTTCTTTCTTTCTGTTATTATATTAAACTGATATCACTAGAAACTGTGTTATTTGTGCAACATATGCAATGGATAGTTCCTGTTCTGGATGCTGACTGGTCAAAATGGTTTTCCAACAATACAACATTCTTTAGCCGTGACTATATTTACACAAAATAGGATGGTTAATATACTTGTCCATCAATACACTTCTTTGTTTAATGAAAAGTAAGAGTGTCTTTGTTAAATAAAAGTCTAAAAAATAGTTTAAAATGTACTATTTGTATATTAGTTTAATGTTTCTATTTTTACTCTAAAACATACTCTAAAATGCCATGTAGTGTAACCATCAAGTCAAAAGCAATAACATTTTTCCTTAGACCTTAAATAAAAATGTGAGTGTTAAATTCTTAGTAATTTTTATTTCATTTTATTTAAAAATGCATGTATATTTTTTCAAGGTATTGTTTTTTTTATAATATAAAATAATTGGGATCGTTGTGTGTGTGTGTAGTTACACCACATGACATTTTACAACTTGAACTAGCCTTGACTTGTCATAAAAAAAGTAAAAAATAAATAAATAAATAAAATGAAATTAGATATTTTAAGAGACACTGATCTCTTAATGATATAATATCCATGTTGTTTAGTTTTTGTTGCCGCATATTGATTGCACAATATGACTTTATTAGCAAACCTGAACACACATAATGATTGACAGGCAGATAATTTCTGATTCGCTTTTTTACTATTATTATTATTTGCTAAATAATAGGGAATTGCCACTCCATGACAATGTTTACATTTTCAATGGCCACAATTTTGACTGATATCATGGGGAAAATCTGCCATATACATTTTTTTTACTTTATCTCACTTTATCTAATTTGGCAGCAGGTAAATTAGGCTGCTGTCACTTTAAGACCTGATGCACGGATCATTATACTGTTACATGTGCGTTTTCTTTCTCAACTGTTTACGTTCACTTAAAACATAACTGACTGTGTTTCCGTGAAATCTCGAAAGACCAGCATGTTGACATTATTTTGTGTATATTTGACTGTTTAAGTGCAATAAGCAGCGAAAAACAGACTGAGAGGCCAAGTTAACAGACCAAGACTGTATGCCACATTTGGATTTCATGGGGTCTTTAAAATGATTTTCACGAGAATGGTTCAGTATATAGTCTTTTGATCACATATTGGCTTTGGCATTTACTGTACTATGTTTTTCTTACAGCCAATTTTGTGTATCATTTCCTGGTGGCAGACATATGATGTGGTAAAAGACTTCCTGAGGCCACATACATACGCTTTGTACTGCGAGCGACGTACTTTCCGTGTGTGTGTGTGAGATCTTGACAATCTACTACGATTTTGAACCTTTTCGATTTTGAACCAATCTGACCTCTCCTCCGATCATCAAAATGTCACCATCAAAAGAATCAGCGGTGAATTGCGCTGACAGTCCCTGTTGGAAACTTTGAGACTGCACTGCCTCCCCAAGCTGTGTTTCTTCGTATTGAGGAGGGCATAATTCTTAGAGAGTGTCTTTGATTTTTCGGTTTTTGACATGTGAGAATATATAGATGAGGTTATTGCTCATTTAAGGATACTGAGAGGTCAAATTAGCAGAAAAGTGAATACTGAGAATTCTTTGAATCTTTCTCATTCTGACTGGCCCAGGTTGACAATGCCAGATCACTCAAAGAGAGTGAGAATGAGAATGTTTGACTCTATGAGAGTTTTTCTGTTCCCAGCTTCTCACTTAGAAAATCTGTTCTCATGGTTCCATTTTCTATAAACTTACAAACTTATTGTTTTCATCAGCTCTTTTCATACCCTTTGCCCCATTTTAGGTCACATTTATTGAAAGCTGGATTAAGCCACACATAAAACTAAAGTTGTGGTTCTCAATCCAGCTGGCAGCATAATAGAAAGATGATTAGTATCAGATTGAGTGTGGAAGATGAATATGAATAAAGTAGAACGTGCACTGTCCAAGTTGTGTTGTATTACTTTCTCTGTGTGTAAAGGATGAGTAAATAACAGGGTGGATGTCTAATTATGTTCAACATATGTCTAATGTATGGTTAGATTCACCATCATTTCTGAGATAAAAGGTAAGTTGTGTACTATGTTGTTTAACTGATTTAGATGCATAATTTTATCATCTATTTCCTTCAGAGGTAATGGTGATATTTATGTCTGAAATGTATTTTATTTAATCTTATTTTGAATTTGATTAGTCATTTAAAGGGTCCTTCTCAGGTGACGTGTCATTTGTACCTGAATTTTTTTTATTTTATTTTATTTAATTTTATTATTTCAAATTTATTTAAAGGGTTTTTCTCCGGCAATGATTCCATTTGTGCCTGAATTTTAGTTATTTTATTTTAAAGTTAATGTTTTAATGTGCTGTAATATTAAAAAAAGTTAAATGAAATTAAATTCTGATTGTTTTGAAATTGACTTGAAACTTTGAAAATAGCATAAATGACAGAAATTATTATAGTTAAAACAAAGATTTTGTTATAACATTATGATTAAAAACTGATGATCATGGATGCTGAAAATGAATCACAAGTGATACCATTTCCTGAGAATTACCCATCAACTTTGCTGTCAAATAAGCTTATAGCTCAGAAGCTGTATTCGCCTTCTACACAATATATTGTGCAACTACACTCTGCTTTGTATTCTTAAAAATATTTATAAGAATATGCTTTAAAAACAATCAGGAAATGTAGGATCATATACATTTTGTATCTTTCATGGCTTCTCGTCCTGATAGTGTAGATTAAATGTACTTGTTTAAAATATTTCACACTTGTACTTATACACCCACACACACTCTTGGTGGGTTTGCAGCTAATAGCAGTAAGATCTTTTAGGGTTTTGTGCTCAATTGCAGGAAGTCATTGTTGACCTAGTTTAGCGACATTGGTAAGATGGCTCTGCAGTCATCGGCCTTATAACCCACTGTGTGTCAGTAATTCTTTGCTTGTGTTATCATCAATAGGCCTATATCAGTACGTTACTTAATATAGAACAATAAGAGAAATAACAATGCGTTACATTACCGAACAAAAGAAAAAAAACACTTCAATTTAATCATTTTAACATATTTAGCTTTAATTAAAACAGAAAATAACCCTGATTTTATAGTTTGTTCCAATTAATTGACAAAATATCAAACACTTAGTCATTTTTGACACAAAAAAGCACAAAGACCCATACAGCAAACACACACCTTCACACAGATACAATAAAATGCCGTGATTTTGGCATCTCAGCAGATCTGAGCCATATACACATATCAGATGTACTGCACTGGTTTTAGCGTTCAAAGGACATTACAGAGACAATCGCTGGCCTGATCTAGTGTGAATCTAAAAAAGAAGAAGAGGAGCAGAAAAAGTATGATAGTCTCCAATGTTACTCACAAAAACACACATATGCAACACTATGCCAACAAGGGAATCTAGATCAGTAGATTTTCCTGGCATACTTTTACAGTTCTGAAAAAAAGAAAGAAAAAAAAGTATGTATTGTGTACTTAATGGAAATGTTCACCCCTGAAATTTCAAACCAATTTTGTATTATGTCCTCTTTTTTATTTAACCTTTATGCATAATTTTGATTACCATGATATCCAATAATACTCACTGTTAAAAGTATAGATATAGGAGAAGTATAGAAAACGTTTAAAAGTATAGAAGATATAGGAGAAAAGAAAACACATACTAAACTTTTCTGTGCACAGTTACACATATATCTAATTTTATTGCCATGAAAATGTAACATAAAACCAAACATCTAAAAAAGACAACAGTTTTATAGCTCAAATAATACACATGTTTTAAAAGAAGAATTAATGTATGCGTTTTTATACAATTTTAAGATTAACATTTCTGTTTGAAATCTTTTGAAAGACTGACGCTATTGACTTCTGTACAATGTACAATGATTTTGTCCTATGTGTGTGTGTGGTAAGCAACATTATGTCAAATGCTTACAGATGCGCTTAGTTATATGGAAAAGGGCTGCTTGAATATTCATCAAAAATTCTCCTTTTGTGTTTCTCAGAAAAAGAAAATGAGCAATATACAAGTTTGCAACAACATGGGGGTGGGTAAATGATGCTATCCTTTTAATTTGGTGATATCCAAATGTGTGCTGCTATTTGGTGTGTGAGGTGGTCACCTTACCCCACCCTGACCCTCTCCTCTCCTCTCTGAAGGCCTGTCAGTCAGAGGAGGATCTCAGGTGTGCGCTGGTGTCGCCGTATCCCACAGGTGAGATGAATATCACTTCTTTCTCCAGTCAGGCATTGCGACTGACCCCAGCGCTCAGTGATCCCCCCCCAACACACACACACAAATGGAGTCCCTATCAGGGTACGTGTAAAGATGCTTCACCCCCTCCCCGCCCCACCGGGCTGCACTCCTCACTGCTCTTTGTCCCCGTAAATGAGCGAGAGAAACTCGAGAAACTTCTATCCGTCCTCTCTGCTCTTTCTTTTCTTTCCAAGGCAGAATCTGTCCCTCTATCAGGATCTGTTTTCTATTGACCTTTTAATTCACTTTTATTCTCCTGCCCTGTTATTTAAAGCCTTTCAGCTTCAGGATTAGAAGGTTTCAGCATTTCTTTCTCAGTTTCTAATTTGACATTTAGTCAAGACTGTGTGAAGTGTATATATATATATCTAGATTGTAGATTTATATATAAATGTAGATTGTCTTTTATGGTAAATTCAAAATTAACCCCCCAAAACACCAATGTTTGCCAGCTGTTATTTCATTTTGAGCAAAAACGCATTGTTGAAAAGTACAATAAAATAAATTTAATTTGACAATTGCCAGTGAACTGCTACAGTGTTTACATCAATCAGAAAATACTGTGAATTTCTTGCATTATGTCATGTTTTACGTCTGGTGTCTCTGAGACCACAAAGGGAAGTAATGTACTGTTTTTCACGGATGTTTGATGAATGTCATCGAATGTATATTTAGTGTATAATCAGCAGTATTAAAGTTATTAAGCTTGTTATTAAGTAAAATATTAAGTATATTACTATTTTTTAATTTTATTAATGTTTTATTGTTTCAAGAACATTGATTTTAGAATATATTCAAAATATTTTAGGTTATTTTGTTTGCATCATATTTTTAATACCCCTTTCCCTTCTTCCTTTTTAAGTTCCTTTGCAATAGTCATAAGGAGTATTTTTATTTTATTTTTTTAAGTGTAACTATTTTATAGTATCTTAAATAATATGAGGTCATAAAAGCTGAATGCATAATATATATACAATAATTATTAAAATGCTGTTTAAAAAAAGATTTAGATAGAGTTTTGCATATCACATCAAGGACTAAAGTATTTTATGCCAGATACCCACTTTAATTTTATATACTACACTTTAAAAAGTGTACAATTCTAAATGTATTTTAATCTATTTTACAATGATTTTTAAACACAAGGTGAGTTTAATTTTAATTTTAAGTATCAATATACCTGCTACAGTTATCTGACAGGATCTCAGCCACTGTTTATATCTGTCATGTGTGGAAGCCCACTCTAACCAAACTCTTTATGATAGTCATGGCAGTCTCACATACACACAGATCAACTCAGCTGTATTCACTTAATTGAAATGTTTCTCTGAAAATTACTTTTTTTTTTGCAACTTATTGTTATTGTTAACTCTGTTTAAACCATTAATTTAAAGTCTTTTATTTATATTTTTAATTTCCATTGGTAAATCAAGCAATTCCTTTGTAAAAAACCTCCACACAAGCCTGTCATCTATCAAAACGAACCGAAAACTTTGTTAAACTCTTGAAGAAGAAAAAAAGAATAACGTTCTTAACCTGAAAGACTTCACTTTGTACAGTTTTGACGGTTTTGAAATTTGGCCGTATTTCACATTTTAAATAAACGCGAACTTCCACAGCCTTCCTGTTAATGTAGCAATTTGCTGCAGATTGTCTGATACAGTCTAATGCACACACATACACACACTGAAATGTTTGCACACAAGAGTTGATTTCAATAGATGGAAAATAGTTGATAGTGATCAGACGAGCTTTTGGGGTAGCGATGTGAGATATGATATGTGGTCAGGCATTTCTCAGGGCTCTTTTGCTCACATGCAGCAAAGCTATGACACACAAGTTAACCTGATACTCACAACAAGCTTATTAAATGGCTAAAAGTAGTTGTGTGAGAAATCTAGTGCATTAAATGAAAGGTTCATTATTATAGCTGACTCAGCTCTGTAATTACTAAAAATTACTTGTTGTAGGTTGACAAGCAAAATGTTTCATCATCGTAGGCCCTACCCACACGGAACATTTTGCCCAAGACGCAGCAAATTTTTTGCGACGTAACCTGTTTAAGGTAACACGCTAGGACAATCCAACGGATACGGTAAATGTTTGGTTTAATATTCCGAAAACATCCCACATATGCAAGCGTGTGTGAATGTGTACATGTTTTTGATAGGTGGTTCTGTGTCTAGGCCGACCCTGTTTAATTAATGGGTAAGAATCCCTGTCGTTTTAGCAGTAGCTCGTTAAAAGAGCATTCACCCCTCTGAAAGACAAGTCTGATTAATCCCAACTAATCCGTAGGATGACAATATCACCCCCACCCCATTTTCCCTCTCTTTCTCTCTAACTCTCTTTCCTTCATTTGTCATTAGTGACAAATATAATGATTGCTTTTATTATAGCGATCCACTCAACAACAAAATCCACTCAACAACATTCTACAGTATATTGTGTGCATATTTAGTTCAGTTTCTCATTGCTATCACATGCAGATTTTTTCTTAAATAGTAACTTAATGTGAAAAATATTAGTAACAAATAAAATGTTGATACACACACACACACATACATTTTATATATATATATATATATATAAATATATATATATAAA
>RJVU01022182.1:1947469-1958706 GCA_003731715.1 Anabarilius grahami
CACTTACAGAAAAGTACTATGGTGGGCCCATGGTACAATGACGGTATCAGCTGATGATACCATGATACTTTGATATGCATTATACTGAATTACCTTATTCATGTACTATGGTAATTATGTAGTACTTCATGGCTCATCAACTACTTACCATGGATGTTACCATCATAATACCATTGAGAAAATTATGTGGTAACACTTTTAAAAATATTATTGTATATGTAAATGGCATTGATTTGTAAGGGTGAGTTATCTTTTTTGTCCATTCAGGAAAAGAGGGATTAAGTAAGGTGTCACACAGATGAGATAAATATGAAAAATATACACTCACTTATCCCCCAACACACACATACACACACACACAGGTTTGTTTTGCTATCTTAGTGGGGACTCTCCATAGGCGTAATGGTTTTTATACTGTACAAACTGTATATTCTATCCCCCTACACTACCCCTATCCCTAAACCTAACCATCACAGGAAACATTCTGCATTTTTACATTTTCAAAAAAACATCATTTAGTATGTTTATTAATCCATTTCCCTCGTGGGGACCGCTGGCTGGGCCCCACGATGTAGGTGATCTCAGGTTTTTATTACATCGTGGGGCCATTTGGTCCCCACGATGTAATATAAACAAGAACACACACACACACACACACATAGTATTGAGTGACATGATTAGGAGTGGAAACATGCAGTAGACATGAAGCCATATCTAACTTTTTTTTGTCTTTCAGTCCAGTGCTGAGTGATTTTCATAGATTGCTGGCCTCTGCGTGTGTGTGTGCTGTGAGTTCATGTTTAGATTAATGTTAACAAGAGGAGATTGCCCACAGTGGAACCTCAAGGATCATTTAACGGAGCTACAAACATGAATGTCTATCAGCGACTGCCTTATTCATTTAGACACACTCACAAAAACCTGATGTACAGATATATGCTTATTTATATAAGTAAATAGGTTTGATATAACAAGTCAATAGGTTTGATGGAGTAAAGATGTCCAACCAAATGCTTTTCATTACATCTGTACTCTACATATCATCAGTACTCTAAATATTTAATTATAGTTATGACTCATACAGTAAGTTTCTGCAAAATGACATTTTTGAACCCCTGTTTCATCTTGGACAAAATTTTAAGACTAAAGGCCTGTTCACACATAACGATAACTATATTATCGTCCAACAATGGTCGATAATGTTTTGCTTATCATAAGCGCACACTACATTTACATCTTCTGCCACTTTAAATGCTGAAGCGGGTGGATTTGGATTGGCTGTCAATGTTTTTATCATTCATCAGCTGGAGAAAATCATTCTTGGAGGCGAATCCAATGGTAATTTTAACGTTATAGTTGAATTGTAGTAGAATTAGAACAGTTATTAAATCTTGATTGTTATGGCTATCATTATAATTATCATTCTTGTTGTGAATGAGCCTTAATGCTGATTAAACACAAATAAATACAAAAATACAAAGGCTTGATGAATACACTTGGTTTCACTGGCATTGTGATCAACAGCTTCGTGAGGAGATGTCCCTATTCTTTATATATTTATATATTTGAAATAATATTACATTTGCAAAATAAAATGTTAAGGAAAATGAATGAATGAATGAAACAATTGAATATTAATACTTTAAATAATTCCTTCTAATATCCCATTTAATGTAATATAGGATTTTTCTAACATAGAAAAATGGACAATTTATCAATAAATAAATTTTCTCTCATCATAACGTCTCAAATCAAGCTTGTTTCTTGGGAATATTATTTTAATGGCCAATTAATTCACTTTCCATCCTGTTAGTATTTTTGTCATATCTCTAACAAATGGCAGTTCTTTAAAGTATCAGTAATACTAGTATTTAATAAATCCTGTGACTATATGATAATATAA
This sequence comes from Anabarilius grahami, assembly GCA_003731715.1. Classification (NCBI taxonomy): domain Eukaryota; kingdom Metazoa; phylum Chordata; class Actinopteri; order Cypriniformes; family Xenocyprididae; genus Anabarilius; species Anabarilius grahami. The sequence continues at coordinate 1,949,373 of RJVU01022182.1, forward strand.
AGCATGAAAAAGATGCTTCCTGACATTTCACTTTTTTTCTTGGTTTAAATTGCAAATATAACTCTCAACAATGATTCTCAATAAAGTATTTTAAAAAATACTTAATAAAAATATAAAGTAAAAATACTATATTAAGTATTTTTTTAAATACTTAAAAATACTTTATAAAAATACTTTATTAAGTTTATTAAAGTATACTTTTTCAGATCTTTATAAATTAATGCATTAAAGCATGATAACAAATGCTACCATGATGTATACTTTACAACATAAATACCATATATTTTATATGTATGTATGTATGTATGTATGTATTACAGTAATGAGAATTGTGGTAATATGCAAGTAAATCAGAGGTCAAACAAAAGAGGATACTGTTCATTTTTATTGTAAATGGATATTATTAGTAAGGGACCATTTGAATACAGATTGCCAGTGCTTATGATAATTTTTGCTCCTAATGAATAACACAATTTAACTGACAGATAATTAGAGACTTTGTCTCTCTCTCTTTTTCTCTCTCTTTTTTTCTTGCCTTCTCTTTCACTCATAATTGACTGTTCATTCAAGAATATTTACATTACTCCGAACTAAAGGTTGGAAACTCTACCCTCCTGGTATGACTGGACTCAGAGCAGTGGGAGAGACCACACTGCATACGCAATCACACGTCGGACATGACATGCCCATTTAGCACCTTTCTGTGCAAACAGAGGTCAAAGAATGCATGTGTGTGTTTTGACTGTGCGAGACGGCTTGTTAGGGCTGTAATGTGGGTGTTGACTAGCGGATTATTCCCTGGACACACCTCCCCTTTTAGTCCGTCACCACTCATTATGACAACAATAAACCTCCGGCGGTCTTAAAGGGCCGCTGACAGCCCTGAGCTAATGACACTGTTGCTTCCACCTTGATGACTTCTACAGCTGTAGGAAACCTCCTTCCTTTCTTTCTCTCTCCGAATGCGCCTTTGAAGCGATTGTCTGAGTTCATTACTGTTCGGCGCTTTGTTTCTTTGCGTCTGCGTTAGCCATCTACGAGCGGTAAACAGATATAGCGGATTTCCAGATGTCATTCCCATGGCCTTAAGGTCTGTATCTCTATCTGAGACCCTAAACGGGAGCTCTACGGTTACAGGTCAGGGGTCAGAGTTCAGAGGGTGACGGCAGGTGACGTTGACAATGACACAGGTGCGCCATTGAGCAGTGCTCACCTGTGGATCACGCTCCTCTTTCCCTCAATTAACAGAACGCACTGACACACACGGTCATGACCACTGTGTGAACTTCATGTAGTGAGGTGATTCAGTTTGCTGGGTGTGTGCGTGTGTGTGTGTGTCTTGGTTTTGCCCCTAATGTCGTTCAAAGCAGCAGGTGCGAAAACAGGACTAGCTTTGTGATCCTCTCTCCTTCAGCTCAATGTTATGTCTATATATATGTGTGTGCGTGAGTGTGTGTGTGCTTTAACATAGGGATCCAAAAAATATTGACCCCCGTGTTTCTTACAGCCCCTCAAGTGTTTCTAGTTTGAATCAACTCAAAACTGTTAAAATATCAAATCAGTTCTCTTTTTTTGGCATCTCGGTCTTTAATTGTAGCTTAATATTTATAAACATGGACATGTATCTTAGTTCAGTGGTTTTTGATGGCATTTTTGCCTGCCATACACTACCATTTAAAAGTTTGCAGTCAGTAAAATGTTTTAATGTTTCTGAGTTTCTTATGCTAACCAAGGTAACATTTATTTGAACAAAAATGCACTAAAAAGTACAAAATATTTAATGCATCCAGTAAAACATAATATAATGCATCCTAGATTAATTCCTTTCAAAAACAAAACAAAAACAACTTTGGATTCTGTATTTTCATGTAAAAAGATACATTTATACACTGGAAAAATATTATACGACAAAAACTAGGGCTTTCTTCGTTAGTAGAATACGGAAGGCGGTCTGGCAGAAGCTATACATTTTACTTCATAACTTGTTAAATATGGGTTGTTGTTTTTTTTTTTACACAAATGCATCGCTTCGCTTCAGAAGGCCTTTATTAACCCCCCGGAGCCGTGTGGAGTATGTTTATAATGGATGGATGTGGATGGAGGCACTTTCTTCACCTCATACTTATTAATCCCACTCACTCCTGTTATAAAGCTCGGATGCATCAGGATATTTATTAATATATCTCCAATTGTGTTCATCAGAAAGAAGAAAGTCATATACACCTAGGATGGCTTGAGGATGAGTAAAGCTTGGGCTAATTTTCATTTGAAAGTGAACTAATCCTTTAAAAGGTCAAATAAATGGTTTCTGTATGTGATTATTTAAATGGCAACTAAATGAGTCCCCTGCTCTAAACACATTTGCTAAATGTAGTTTGCAAAACGCAAATCAAATGACATAAATTTCAACAGTAATCAGGATAAACACACACACGTTGGGTTTTCAAGTTTTACGTTGACTTTCCATAAACATAATGATTTTTATTCTGTACAAACTGTATATTATCTCCCCTAAACCTACCCATCACAGAAAACTTTCTGCATTTTACAAAACACATCTTTTAGTATGATTGAACTAAGTGCCTTACCCGATTCCTTACCCTAAACCCAATTATAACTGTGACCCTAAAACCAAGTCTTGACCCTCAAACAGGCTTTTAAAGGGGTCTCAGAAAGTGAGGACCAGCCGAAATGTACTTACTTTTCTCTCTTTGTCCTCACCCCACTGGTCTAAAACTCAAGCCGGTCCTCACAAAGATAGTTGTACATGTACGTACACACACACACACACACATGCACACACACTCCTTGGAAAGGAAACAATCCCACCTGCACCTGATCTTTGTATCTGTCTCTCAAATGATTCCTCCAGAACCCAGCCTTGACTCGTAGTTCCTCCTGGGATGAAGTCTTGTTTTGCATTTAAATTCGTTATTATTACTGGGTTTAATAAAGACCAGAATCTGAAGTTGATACATTGATAGTGTGTCCTTTAAATGACCCCCGACCTGCAACAACGCACCCCTTAAACTAACACACACACACTTTTCATTGCAATCAGGCTATATGGGAGTTAGGCCGGTGTTATGATAATGTGTGCGTGAGATTGGTTGTTCAGTTAAAATATTAAGAATGTATGTGCATGTTGTTATATGGGCAGTAAATTCTCTGTCCTTTCTGTCTGAAATCAGATATGTTGATGAAATGAACCTGTCGTTATAGTGTTATTACATTCTACATACTCTTTTAAACATTGTAATCACTCCTTGTAATCTGTATAGCTTTCGTGCATTAATATGACCAACAGACACTCAAAGTATAAATCTGAGATATTAGATTGTGAGATTGGGGTGTCTGGAGTGGACAGACATCTGAATATCTGGCCTTTTACCAGAGGAAATTGTATTTCTTAGATGTTACTTTCATTGCTCAGAAGACTTAAATGTCTCAGTTAAGTTATCAAGTTTATGTCCAATTTTTATAACATTATTTTATCTTAACAATAATAATAATAATAATAATGCTTTAAAATGAAATGAAATCAAAGTAAATTAAATTGAAACATGAGATTAACAATCCAAAAAATAAAACCATTTTTAAAACAAAAACACTACTACTACTACTACTAATAATAATAATAATGGTAATTACTTTTAATTTAAACTAGATTTTTGTGAAACATGAGATTCCAGGGGTGTTTTTCTCTAGAGAAACATTTGAGAAGCCAGAGACTTAAGAAAATGTCTCCATTTAATCTCATTGCAGTCTAGGAGAAACAGTTGAGAGATTAAAGAGATCTCATTTCTGTTTTTCTTTGCTATGGGGTGGACCTGCCATCTCGAGATCTGAAGAAACTGTTTAACTCCAATCAGTCGCAATTCCACCTGCTATAATTCCCACAGTGTCATTTCATAACCCAAAAGGTCCTAATAATGGAATCTGATTGGATAACATCTTGATTGCCAATATATTTCTCATGATGAATGATTCACTCTCAGTGCAGTAACTGTAGGTCTCTCACTCCTAAACTTACTCCCTCCCTAATATCAATAGTCAACAGAACCTGCCAAACCAAACAACTCTCAAAGCTTTACTCAGACACACACGCACGCACATACACGCACATACACGCACACACACACACACAAACACACACACCACACACACACACACACACACACACATCCTCCGANCCCCTGAACAGCCCATTCTCTGTCCAAAAGAGAGCTTAAGTCCAGGGTCACTGTGAGGTTAGCACAATACAGTTGACTGGAGCCTACACACACACACACACACGAAAACACACACAGTCTATTAACTCTAAAAACATATGTAAAAACAACAGCACCGTGCTCTAGTTGTCTGTTTGTTCCATTTAGATCTGAAAAATGATTCAGCTAGATTGAAGGTCAAAGGCAAGGGAATATATTAGGGGTGCAACGATATATCGCAGTACAATATTTCGCGATGCAAAAATGTTACGATATGTATCGTAGAGTGATGTCGATACTTCTACGATATGACGGCAGTCTAATCTTACTGGTTGAGCTGCCCGCGTGACCTACTCTGCAACATGGAGGTTACAGTGAGAGAAGCCGGGTTGTCACCGCATATTAAGGGTGTCTCAATCAGCTTTCTTGTTCAGTAAGTGTTTCGCGCACACATTGAATCTTGCTAGCAGGTTTAAACGTTCCTCGCGTCAGTCTCTTGCTTGGTCGCGTGAGAAAAGTTGTGGCTTTCTTTCACAGCAGTGCCACCGCAACAGCTGTGCTCACAGAAAAGCAAAAGATGCTTGCGATGCTTTGCTTTAAGAAGTTCTGCGGGGCCGTTCACATATTGCGTCTTTTCCGCATGCAAGTCAGTTATTTCAGATGTAGCCATGCGGCAGGCACGCTCATAATGAAAGCAACGCGGTCGCGATGCATGCGGTGCGTTTTCCAGGCGCATCAAGATGAAAAATTCTCAACTTTTCAGAATGCCGCAAGCGCACCGCAGGTCATGTGACAAGAACCAACCGATCAGTATTGCCAAAAGTATTGGGACACCCCTCCAAATCATTGAATTCAGGAGTTCCAATCACTTCCATGGCCACAGGTGTATAAAATCAAGCACCTAGGCATGCAGACTGCTTCTACAAACATTTGTGCAAGAATGAGTCACTCTCAGGAGCTCAGTGAATTCAAGTGTGGTACCGTGATAGGTTGCCACCTGTGCAATAAGTCCATTCGTGAAAGTGGAAGAAATTGGGAACAACAGCAACTCAGCCACGAAGTGGTAGGCCACGTAAAATCACAGAGCGGGGTCAGGCGTGCTGAGGCACACAGTGCGCAGAAGTCGGCAACTTTCTGCAGAGTCAATAGCTACAGACATTCAAACATCATGTGGCCTTCAGATTAGCTCAAGAACAGTACATAGAGAGCTTCATGGAATGGGGTTCCATGGCTGAGCAGCTGCATCCAAGCCTTACATCACCAAGTGCAATGCAAAGCGTCGGATGCAGTGGTGTAAAGCACTCCGCCACTGGACTCTAGAGCAGTGGAGACGTGTTCTCTGGAGTGACGAATCACGCTTCTCTGTCTGGCAATCTGATGGACGAGTCTGAATTTTGCGGTTGCCAGGAGAACGGTACTTGCCTTACTGCATTGTGCCGAGTGTAAAGTTTGGTGGAGGGGGATTATGGTGTGGGGTTGTTTTTCGGGGGTTTGGCTTGGCCCCTTAGTTCCAGTGAAAGGAACTCTTAATGCTTCAGCATACCAAGACATTTTGGACAATTTCATGCTCCCAACATTGTGGGAACAGTTAGGGGATGGCCCCTTCCTGTTCCAGCATGACTTCGCACCAGTGCACAAAGCAAGGTCCATAAAGACATGGATGAGCAAGTTTGGTGTGGAAGAACTTGACTGGCCTGCACAGAGTCCTGACCTCATCCCGATAGAATACCTTTGGGATGAATTAGAGCGGAGACTGCGAGCCAGGCCTTCTCGCCAACATCAGTGCCTGACCTCACAGATGCGCTTCTAGAAGAATGGTCAAAAATTCCCATAAACACAATCCTAAACCTTGTGGAAAGCCTTCCCAGAAGAGTTGAAGCTGTTATAGCTGTAAAGGGTGGGCCAACTTCATATTAAACCCTACGGATTAAGAATGGGATGTCATTAAAGTTCATGTGCACGTAAAGGCAGGCGTCCCAAAACTTTTGGCAATATAATGTATATGCAAAATATTAATAATAACTTTAATATTTCCGAGGAGCTGTGTGATGCTCTGAGTGGTTAAGCACATTGCTATTCTGTTATTAGCAATGTTTGGGTGATAGATTGGGAATTTTATTGAACTACTATTTATTCTAAGGTGTTCTGGGTGGTTGTCAAGGTGTTTCTATGCCGTTGTTAGGGTGTTATGGTGGTTTTTAGGATATTAAGATTGCCAAGGACATTATGCAATGCTAGCATGTTCTGAAAAGTTTTTGCATGTTATTTGATTGCTAACATGTTCTTAATGGTTTTAGCATGTTGTTAACATTCTGATTTTCCTTGTTTTTTTCCCCCCAAACCAGCCTGCCCCTCAGACGATTCATTGTTTAAGTCAATCATGTAGTCACTAGTCAAGAAAAGTTTAAGTTTTTATGGATTCAATTCAGAGTTTGTATAAATCCTAGATGGTTCTGATCACGATAAACAGTAGGCCTAACGCTATCTAGCAGGATGTGCTACTGTACCAATGTTATGGGGTTAAGGTTATGATATAGGGTTAGTATTTGTTTCAGTGTTACATCAGCATTCAGAACTATGATTGACATGTCCAGTTCAATTTTTAGAATCGGCTCGGGCAGAGTTTGCACTGATCTGGTTTAGGGGGGGAAAATCATGCATTCAGAGTGGTTTGAGCATGTTCTCAGTTGGTTTTGCACGTGTCTGAGTGATTTCTAGCATGGTTTGGGGGTTGAGAATTGAGTTGTGTTTTTAGTATAAATTCCTGGGTGCTCTTCTGAATATGTTGCTATTCAGTTGCAAGAGTCAAAGTTTTTTTTAGTGTTATGCTGTTGCAGATGTGTTCTTAATGTTTTTTTTTTAACATCTAATTTCTATAGTTGCGTTTAAATGCTTTGACTTATTTTCTCAATTCCCTACCAGGCAATAAATTTGCAGGCAGCGTTTGTACACAGAGGTACCTTCCAAAACAATTGCAAGATTTCAAACAGACTTCTGGGGCAGCATAATGGTGTAATGATTTACAACAAAATAGAGAGAACTTTGGCTATTTAATACAGAAATACTAATTTCTTGCTAGAAATGAAATCAAAAATGTAAAAAGTTCAAAATCATACATTTACACACAAACTAACCACCAACCTCAACTTTCAGATGCTATTTTATTATTATTAAGTCACAGGATAGTAGAATATCATATGTGGCGAAAGATACATTTATGTTGCCTTAAAAAAAAATGATCAGATGAATGTATCTCAGTAGACAGGATGTTACACGATCATAGGATTTGGACGTGCCACTATCTCCGTTTAGAATGTTGTGGGTGGTTGAAAGTGAAAGTGACATGTGAAGGCCAAGTAACCAAGTAATACTCAGAATTCATCCTCTGCATTTAACCCATCCAAGTTAGTGCCCACACATTAGGAGTAGTGAGTAGTGAACACACACACACACCTGGAGCAGTGGGCAGCCATTTTGCTGTGGATAATTGCTAAATTTTTGCTTAGGGTGCAACTGAAGTATACTTCAGTTTTGTACACACAGTTAGACTAAGTACAGTATATTCCATTTAATAGCATGCACAAATATACAGTATGTGGTGCAAAAAGACTCATCCTTGTCCAGTGTCTATGATATTTCTTTCAAAAAGTTATGAGAGATAAAATTGTCTTTATACACTTTTAATCTAGAATTGCTTGCATCTCTTAATCCCCTTACAGAACTGCTCGTCAATGCGGGCATCTGTTATTGTTGCTGTCTCCTGTAGTTTGTTGTTGTTGTTATTCAGTATCCTCTCTTTTTCGATGGAAACAAGGGGCCCAGGTCAGATTTGTCGCCTTTTTCAATAAAATTTCAATAAACGCGCTTTGTGTGTACTGCTGATGACGAAATTTGCGTCACACACACTGTACGCATACTCAAGCATATACGTAAAACTAAAGTATACTTTGAATCTCTCTCTCTGATATTTTGTTCTCTAGATATGCCCCGGGTCCTTCATTCCAAGTAAATCCATGGATTTTTTCCCCCATTAAAAGTCCCTAACTCAAAGTTTAAGCAATAGAAATAGTGATGCTAGCAAACAGTGTCTTCACATAGTCTTTTGCTCTCTCTCTCTCTCTCTCTGTCCATCTCTGTCGCCCTCCCTGTGTGCACTTCCGATCGCTCTAATGTTTTGCAGCCATTATAAATCTGGCTTTGACTTGCTAAAGCAAACAAAGCTGGAGAGAGAGTGATCCCTCAAAAACATTTTGTCAGTTCTAATTAGGGTTGAAATATGACTCAACTATCTCTCTCTCTCTCTCTCTCTCTCTCTCCAATATCCATTGCCCTCCCTTCTTCGTCAACAAAACTGTTAAGCGCTCAACGCTGTTTATTCATTCTTCTTTCGTCTCTCTCTTTACCCATCTCTCCATCGTATTTCTCTTCTCTTTGAACCAAACTACAAGTGATTAAAGCACAGGGGCTTCCAGAACACAAATATCTATGAGCTATGTATCCAAACGGCGAGTTAGCGTCAGGCTAACCTACTGTAGCATGTTGGCTCCTTTAAAACAGATAGCGTGTAATTGCGCATTTGGCCCGCAGTGCTAAAGGCCCCTGTGTCTGCTTTTGTCTGCGAAAGCAAGTTTACCCCTACACTGCGATCGCATCCTACAGGCTATGCAAATCAATGCTACCTACACACTTACAGCTAAACCGAAATGCAGTCTTGATGAAACGTAGCATGGTTTGTGTGAGTATGAGAGTGTGTCTTTTGGCACACATTTTTCACGCTTTGTTTAGTGTTTGTTCAAAAACAAGAGGACCACCTATGAGAAACTGGGCTTCACTTCAAAGACATACAGGAAATGTTCCCAATTAAATACCACAGAAAGATCAGAAAGGTGTTTTAAGTAAGAAAAGTTTCTTACATGGTTGATCTATGCTGAGTTTTTGAAACCTGAAGAACTATTTAGACAGGGCAAGATACTTTTCAGAAAACTTAAACTACACACAGTCCTAAATAAACACTGTCCACTCCCTGAGGTGGTAGTGCCGTCATAATAATAATTTTTACATTCTTTCTTATATTTGTTTCTTCTTTCTTCTTTTCATTGTTTTTTTTTTTTTTTTTTTTTTTT
>RJVU01022182.1:1958731-1982910 GCA_003731715.1 Anabarilius grahami
TGAAACAATAAAGTTTTATTTGTATTTTATTTAAAATGTCTATTTTTACTCAAGTTGACTTGTTCAATTATGCAATGTGATTTTAGTATAATCATTAATTAAGTTGTGATACAAGTGTATAATGTGTAAGACTCTGAAATGTGCAGTATTAACGTATAGGCAACTGCATTTTAAAAGCATTTACAAATGTATAATTTTAGAAACATACAAAATACTTTAGTAGAATATTGAATTGATGGTATTCAAAATGTATTTATATAAATAGATGGATGGCACACCTTATAAATGTATGTATAAATCACACCTTGGTGCGATCTACTCATTTATTGATTTATTTGTCATACTTGTTGAGCTTTGATGATAATTAAATTCTGTCGATAAAAATTGCAAATAACTTTGATTAAAATATGGATTTAATTTATAATAAATTTGCCATTAAAATGTCCTTCTTTAACATTTCTGAGCTCGTTATTTATAAACAGGAATCTGACCATAGGATTTTGTGTTGAACATTAAAATGGATCAGTTTTGGTTTTGTTCTTCCAAAGATTATGACAATTCCAGTTCTGAACAGTTTTTAGAAGAAAAATATTAAATATTTGCAATGTTAATGACAATAGTTGGATGTTGTACCAGTTTGATTTACTGTAAAATGTAAGTCATAATGTATAGTCAGCAGGTCATTATCGCAAAAAAACAAAAAAAACAATTAGTTTCATTACAATGATCAGTTGACTGTATCTTGATTAGGGCAACAGTTAATTAAACAGTTAAATGGTAATTACATGACAGACCAATCAGAATGAAATATTCCAGAGAGTCATGTAATGTTCACCCACTTCATGACAATGAAAATAAGAGCAGGAGCCTAACAATGTGTGGCAATGTGTGTGCGTGTGTTTGTGTCTTTTGTTAACAGGCGGTACATGAGTTGAAGGAAAGGAGAGGTCAACTCACATTTCCTAAATGGCTTAAAAAGTGAAAAAATGTCCAAGTACCAAGTAAATGTTGAATAGCGCCCCGGGGCAAAGCAAAAGAGAGACGCTAATGACTAGCACACAGTCACACGCACACAAACGCACAGTCTGACACCTCCACTCAGCACTTGAAAAGCCCCATAATGCACCATTCACGGCACCATTAGTGTAAATAAAGAGAAACGGTTTCAGTAAATACGGCTTATACGTGTGTCTGTATCACTTTTCCCAGCACAGGCCTCTGTCTAAACAAAACTTCTGTTCCATCTCCATTTTGCCCTGTGGCTAGAACGAGGGGGGGTTTTCTGGGGGGTGGGGGGGTCATAGTTGTAATCCTGCATATCAATTACAACCTCTCCTCCTCAAAAGAAACGACAGGAAAAATGGATGAGAAAAAAAGAATGAGATGGAGCCGCATGGTGAAGTTGATTTATGGTGAAAAGAGGAACTGTTTATGGACTCTCTGAAGTCAGGGAAGCTTTTAGGGGTCGGGCCCAATAGGGGGTTGTGTCAATGAAGAAAAATCTTGGTGTTATTTTTTGATCAAAATTCAGAGTGGTATTTATACTTCAAGCCTTGTTCCAGGGCTTGAGAAGTAGATGTTTGAACAGTGAGTAGGCGCCGCATCTCCTCCTACCCACACAGGAGAGGATGAAGTGGGCTGCAACCGCCTGTTCGTTCTCCGATCCTACAAACCACAATGTCAGGTCAGCCACAGTACTTAGCCGTTAAGAGAAATCGCCACACACACATACTTGCACCCTTTTGGCCCAGACAGAAAGCTGTTTAAGTAACCTTTGACCTTTCTAATGCATTAATTAGGGTCGGGGTCACTCGTCTTGAGTGCGTGGGTGAGTGTGTATGCAAACTTTTATTTATCTTAAAATCATTTTTATCATAGCTTCACATTAAAATTTTGGGGACTAGTGGGCGCCGACGTCTGTGAAGCATGTGACCTTATGAGATCCCTTGAATGACCTTAAATTGACCTTATTATAGCCTCTCAGTGACCTTTCTTATCCGTTAAAGGATTTTCTTCATTCATCTTTAAGCTTCCAGTAATAACCACTTAATATCCTTGTTATAACATGGTAATAATCTTTTGATAACCTGTAGATAACCTCTAAGCAACTTTCCATCCATCTGCCACTCAAATATCTCAATCACACACTAAATTTGAAATTCTCGAGATCCTTCGAGAGACGTTTTTGTCAGTGCTCCCTCAGTGTTTCCTGTCCTGTGCCATTGCAGGTCAGATGGGTGACTGACGCTTGTGTATTTAGGCTGACAAATGTTTCCAAAAAAGTTTTATGTGGTGGAGCGACAACAACCACGCACGTCAATCCTCATTACTTGGCAAACGCAGAAATAGAGCCATCGATGACTTTGCTGTTATACTGCTGTCTGCCTCAGACAGAAACAATAACAAACAGTCAAGCCAATTAATAGTAGTCGTTCAAGGTTTCTATCGGAGACGGTTTTGTCGTGATACCATCAAGACTGCGTTTGCTACCTCCCTTATTCCGATTGGCGCCTGAGTCCTGTTATGAGAATGGCTACGGAGTCCCAAGAGGGCCACTCTTCAGTGCCGTCCCCGAGGGAACTGCAAGAAACGCATTAGTAAATTAATGTCCACCCCGGGAACACTTCTCACGTTAGCAGGGTTATCCTGTTGTCCTTAGGGCCCTGGGGAGGAATTGTAAGTGGGGAGAGGGGTCAGTAATTGATAGGTCCTTTTTCGATTGCCTGCCCAACTGCAAGTCTAGTGGCGGCCAAAGAAAACTGACTTTAAATAACCATCTAAAGAAAACACCAACTTATTCGCTCTGTCTTTAGCTCTCATTCTAGCCTCCTCCTCGTCTTGTCATGACAACCCCAGGTGGATGGAGTTCTTTCATTTCATGTTTCCATTTTCCGGGGACGGAGGGCGTTATATCAACACAATACAGAATGCAAGTTCAAACAACAGGAAGAGAGTTCTGAGATGGCTGTGCCGATCGGGCGAGCACCGTGAATTCTCTTTTCCATGCTAGGAAAAGGCTATTTAATTTCAGTAATGATTTTTTGTGCTGCGGTTTGATCTGTGCAGATAGGGCAGTGTTATTGTTGGCGGGGCAGAGAGGTCCATGCGTCCGTGTGTGTGTAAAGCGAGGTACATGAGACGGAGGTTGTGTTTTTTGGGAAGTACAACATGTGCTTCGGATTAAACCTGTGTTATAAGTGTTTGACATTAACATGCAGTCATTCACTGGGCAAAAGAGAGGAGAGGGGACTTTTAGAGCAATGCGGCTGTCCTAACACTTTTCAACAGAGTTCAGAGAAAAACAAAATTGATAGGTGGAAAACAAGGTACAGACTGAGTCAGAGCATTTTTGCCAAGAAGTAAAATGAGTATTACTTCTTAGAATGTGTCGGATTGGCATTAGCAATAACTTGTGACTTTATTTTATTAGCAAATTTCTGTGTGGTGTTGTTTAACGTGTGGGCCTTGCCCTCATTCACTTTGTGTTTGACTCTTTTCATCTTTCTACCCTCACAAAATATTCCCGTCTTTCTTTCTTTCTTTCTTTCTTTCTTTCTTTCTTTCTTTCTTTCTTTCTTTCTTTCTTAAGAAATTAAGAAAAGATAAATAGATAAAATTCTCTCACATGAAGGAAAACAATATTTTTCCGTATTTAGACATTTATATTTATTTTAAATTTTTTTATTTACAAACTTGTTCATCTTTATTCAATTCAATATATTAGCAAACCCATAATCTACCCATACTATAAAAAAATGTTACACAATACGTTTCAGTAACAACATTAACAAAACATTACTACACTGTAAAAAAAATTCAGTGGTTTTTACAAAATCATTTTGGCAGCTGTGGTTGCCAGAATAACTTTGTAAAAAATAAAGAACAAACTGTAAATTTTACAGTATAAAACTGTAATTTACAAACAAGAAAATTTGAATGTAAACCAGTAAATTCAACAATGCACACTACTACTAAAATCTGTTTTGTACATTTAACATATTGACAACCACGTTATAATGCAGATGGTAAAAGAGAAAGCCACATGAAGAATCAGAGTTCATCACAAGCTTTTCCACGAGCTGAAGTATATACTAATATATGGAAGGTGCAAAGAGTCGTTCACAAAAACTCAAAACACCATCATGGTAACCCACAACCCTTACGTAATGCAATAAACATTCATTAAACAACACTCAAAAAAATGATACGTTGGATTTTAATGATACGTTTTTTTATGTCAATAGGTTCCACGTAACTTGGTTATGTTGCATTTAATTAACATTATTTATTTCGGTTAACTTAAATTTATTACATAAGGTTAACTCAATGCCATTTAGTTGAGTCAGGTTAACATTCTTAATTTTGTCCAAAACCATTAAGTTGAATTATCCTAAAATTATTATCAAACAGAAATTAATACAAGTAATCCAGTTTAACTGATTAGTTTATTTAGTGAGTGCATTCAAGTACAATTTTCACAACTTTTACAAAATCTTTACTCTGTAAATGCTTTTATTGTTAGGTGTTAGCCAGAAGATGGTTTTATTCCATCTATAGCATACCGAAAATAGTTGTTTTTATTATTAAAACAACTTTAATTGTTGTTAGCATGTCCTCAACCCAAGCACATGTTCTACACTTCACCACAATGGTAACCCCAAAACTATTAACATAACAGAAACTTTTAAATACCAACATAATAGAACAGTAAACATTAAAAAGTCTCTCCATTTTCTCATGTTGCTAAAAACTTCTTAAAATAACACTTTATTTCAACATTTACTCTCCCAGATCAGCCCCTTTGCAAAGCATGATGGGAAGTGAAAGTCCTGTTTGGTTGAGTCCTGGTTGAGTTTACTTGATTGAAACATGCTATTTTAATATGAAAACATCAAGTTAAGTCAAAAAGTAATTGTTTCAAGTCAGTTTAACATGAAGCAATTACATTTGAACCAGAAACCTGATACAATGGTGTTGAATCAAAATAAGCTGTTTAAATTAAGTGAACGGCATCAAAAAAATCATTTTTTTGAGTGAACAGAAGATGTAACATAAAACCCTAATGTATATAACTGATAACAAAAACTATTAAAAAAACATGATTATTTAAACAAAATACTTTCAAATGTGGAGTGTCACACAGGGAATTGTGAGAATATCAGTTTACAGTTTTTGACTGTAAATTATACATTGATTTGTTCTATTTTACTACTAAAAATTGTAAAATTTACAGCATTTTACTGTGAAATTACATAAAATGTCTGGTAAGAGCTTTTACAGTTTTTCCCTGTATATAGTATGGGAACTTACTGTTAACCTATTTACAATATTTTACCTTTAAAATCACATTCATTTTTTACAGTGTACATTATATTACGCTATAACATTATTATTCATTCTAAACTAGTGTCGACCTAGTTTCCGAAATAACAACCTTTACATCCTTTGCAATGTCCTGAATTTGTCACGCCTCTGTGTAGTCTGACAAAGATACATTTAAAATTGGTCTACTTTTGTGCTCTAACGAATCATCACCAATATAAAAAGTTTTTTTTTTTTTTTCATTTTTTCTTTCTGACTCTATATAAATAGAAAAAGCAATAGATTATGAATATAGTCTGTACAATTGTGTGTATGTTTTTAAACATGTTCCGGCAAGGGAAAAGAAAAAGGCTGCTTTCCTCTTTTGCGGTTTATTTGTAATGTTTGTATTACGCAGTATCATGACAGGCATTGATTAGAACACGATAACTTTTGGCTTGTGCGCTGCATCAGCACTGATTTTAGATAATGCAGGAAAGAGCCAGCACAAGCGTCTGTCTGAATGAGGGAGCACTTCAAAGCCGATTTAAGCGGCCTGAGCTGTTTCAGTCAACACCTTTCTGTCATCCTTTTCTCCACTACATCTCTTCCTAACATTATTATCACAGCAGCGTAACTCTGATAAAACACAATGCTGGAATTTTATGCCGCTCCACGCGCCCGGCTGGCCACACACACACACACTCTCAGGTAAACACGCATGAGAGTGGATCTCTCCATCTGTGTAGGTTGCTCCATATCTGTGATGGAGGAGTTATAGACTCAAGACTTGACTAACACTGGGTGCATTTATCTCTTCAGGGTTTCCCACAGGGGAATGTGGTTATGCCAAGAGATTTGGCTCCACGTATAAAGAGAACTAGCCCATGAGGGGAAAAGACGGGGAAGGTGTACATGTGTAATATTTTGATGTGTAGTTGATAACTTTTCCGTGTACACTTTGGTCTTATTACCAACTAAGGGACTGTTAAGGTTTAGCTTTTGCTTTTTTGCCTTAAATTTAACCTGTTAATATGGCACTTTTAAAACTCAAATAATCCAAACTTGTCTATAAAAATAGGTGTTTATTTAAAAAACAAAAACAAAAAAACAGCAAGTTTAATTTATTTATATATATATATAAAAACAGATAACAAAAATGTTAACAGTTTAGCATTGGGATTTTTTGTTGATCTTTAATGTATATGATTTATACATCTGCATAGGTTTTTTCAACCCTAATTATTTAAATGTTTTTATTTAATAATAAATGTAAGTTTACATTACTATAAAAACTTCTTAAAAAATGTCTTTGTTCTCATAATGAGTATTCAATGATTACATTAGGTTTCACCAATAAATTTTTTTTTTGGCTTTGATCATGTAGATTGAGCTAATAGTTTTTACTATTACAGTGTGTTTTCGTTACTCATATTACTTATACACATTAGTAAGTAATACATAATATTAGAAATGACTCTTTAAAATAATTATATATTAATTAAATGTTGTTCATTATTATTACTAAGTAATTACATATGTAATTACATTGTAATACAAACACAACACTCTAGTGCAAAAAGTGTGAGCTGGAGTTGATATTGTGAGTCATTGTCAGTTTGTTTGTGTATGCCAGAGCAGACTCAGGCCGCAGAGATAGACGGAGGAGAGCGATCGCTCTATCTCCACTCTTTCACCAGCGCAACCTCGCTTCATTCACCCGTCCCACAGCGCGATAAACCTTCCGACAGATCCCTGCACTTATTTTCCCTCCTTTTCTTCATCTTCCAACAAGTCTTTAATACATACATATCACAGGCCGCCTCCTGAGGTTTGAAAAATGAAAACACTACTTCATCTCGCCTTCCCCTTTTTTAATATTCGGTCACAATAAATATTTCCCATTTATATGCAAATGATTATCTACTGACCAAGAATGGATGGAGCTCGTCTTGTTTTCATTGTACTCGGAGAGGTACAAGTGTCTGAGAAGGCGGACGGGGAATAGACGGAAATCAGCCGGAGTGGGAACGCCTCGCCATTTCTAGAGTAAATAATCCTGACTCGCCTTCCATTATTTTTTATGGCAGCGTTGAATGGAAGTGTATTAACTTATAAGTTATAAGTAGTTGGAAGTAAGTTACTTAAAACTGGCGGGGGGAAAGGCAAAGAAAGAAAGCTGACGCGTCGCTTAGTTGAGTTCCTCGCAAATTGCTGACATAATTACACGAATGTAATTTTTATGAGTCACGCAAATCTCGGCATTTTCAGTGAAGCAGATAATTAGACTTGGAATAAAGCGCAACTGAATAATTAATACATCAAAACTAGATGAACTTTTTCTAATTATTTTTATTTAATCTCCATTCTAATTATTGTTCGAGTCGGCTGAGCGAGATTGCTTCTCATTCAGGGGGTGAAATGCACCCTGGCTGGCGTATTCTCACCCAGTGAAATATTAACTAAGCGTGCAGAGAGGGGATCAGAGAAAAGACCCCTCCCTATGCCCACCCTCCCATGATTGAACTGTAATTTAAAATTCGCTGCTGCCAACAAACAATTTACATCTACACCTGCCATATTTCTTATTCTCCCCCACCGGTGTGCTAGGAAATGCATGACGATCAATATTTTGCCAGCTTTAAATGAGTTTGTAATTAGCCTAATGTGCTGTTCCTATGCTTTTTTAAGAGTGGGATTTGTTTAGATTCAGTCTTCAAGTAAACCCGACCTGCGAGTACGCGTGCGTGCATGAGCGAACAAGTGTGTGTGGAGATGTTGACCGCAGGGGGAAATTTTCACACTTATCTTTTATGTCTCTGCTACCAGGAACTGGAGCATTTGGAAACCAGCTTTTCATCTGATAACCTTTATTGCTGAAATAAACATAATGAAAGTGTCCATGCAAACTCACACCCGTACGCCTTAATAAACGTGAGCATGTTTTGAACCACCGTATTCATAATCCGTGTGTATAATTTGTATACTTTCTCGCTTGCATGCTCCTTGTTCCAGGTTTATTTCCTGTGTGTCTTCCAGGTTCAAGAATTAGGCCGGGAAATAATGAAGGTAGATAATGGCTGACCTTCTGTTAACTTGGCCGATAATTGCGATGGGAAGGCTCGAATTGTGCCACGCTGGGTTCTTGCGTTGATGAGATGAACAAATAAAAAGCAGCATTTACAGGCATGAAATGAGCTAATTCTGCGCCTGCACACATTTCCACATCTCTTATTAGACTGCCGGGGTTTACTAGATTAAAATTGCAGCTTAATTAATGTACAAACACAAGATCAGATTTAATTAACATCTGATTTAATTGCTTGCTTACAATTGCTTTTCACACTGTATGCTCCAATAGAAAATGATTGCAAAATGTAATAATTATACAGACAAATATAATGAGAATGCATTCAAATGGCTTGATGTAAATCCAAGACTGATCACTTTTACTGAGAGAAGAAAAAATATCACATTTCCACAGTTTTATTAATTAATTTTGATTTTTGGGGAAATAATTTGATTAAATACCCCTGATTATGTGGAATTATAAAAACAATAATATGTTTTTCATGCAACATCCAAATTGATTTGAAGAGATTTTTGCATCTTTCGTCTATGCCTCAAACAAAATATAAAATATTCTTACTTTCATCATTTATTTCATCATGTTTTTCCATTTCAAATGATTTGTAGACGTATTTCTCACTATTTGTATATTTTAATACTTAAAAAAAAGTCTCAAATCTGTTGTGTGTCATTAGCTGCTTTTAAAATATGTTTTACACCGTTTTTAAAGCATTACACCATTTGCGGTTTGAGTATTATGCTGTTTGTCAGAAGTGAGATCAATTCTTGAGTTTCATCTTGTATTATTTTCGAGAGGGGCAGTATAGAATGTTTGTATCACNTTTAATACTTAAAAAAAGTCTCAAATCTGTTGTGTGTCATTAGCTGCTTTTAAAATATGTTTTACACCGTTTTTAAAGCATTACACCATTTGCGGTTTGAGTATTATGGTGTTTGTCAGAAGTGAGATCAATTCTTGAGTTTCATCTTGTATTATTTTCGAGAGGGGCAGTATAGAATGTTTGTATCACTGTTGTTATCTGGAGTATCTGTTTGCTCCAGTATGTGCAGTGTTTGGCTTTTATCACTTTATGGAAATACTACCTTCTCAGGCTCCATTTCAAATGTATCTAGTGCCACCATGTGGTTAGTACAGGTACTGGATAGAGCATGTTAATCTTGTACCACCAGTCTAAGCCCAAAGTATGAACTTCATTGCACCAAATCTGCTGTTGAACAACTTTATGCATGTGTGTAGATTGTTTGAATGCGTACGTGTGTGTCTTTAGTGTACCAGGACCCAGGTTGGAATGTCAGGCACGATGTGAGAAGACATAACACACGCTGATGGTGATCATTTTTTCTGTAGAAATCTTCTTTTGAGATTTGTAGTGTTGATGGAAGCCACTGAACACGCACAAAACCCTTTGGCTCAGATGTGCCACATCAAAGGTTGTCCTCTTTTTGCCTTCCTGTCTCATATGTGAACAATACATAACAGCTTAGCATTTTTCACCTCCTAGTCTTGTGTAAAGTGTCACAAGCTAAATAAGTAAAAATGTATACATGTTATATTTGTATAATATATTAAATTCATTTTATTTAAATATCTATATGCAACAAGTAATGATTTCAAAACCTATACAGTACTCTGTGTGTGAGGCAAAACATGCACATACAGTACATACGCAACAAGTGTGCTGGTTCCGCAATAGTGTTATGGTCTGACTGGCGCCAGCACGGATGATCCAGTCATGCTTGAATGAGGATCACACGTACGGGCTCCCAGCATTCACCCTGTGTGGTGTGTTTATGATTGGCCTGCTTTGCAGGTAGAGGCGGTGGCCTCATACACCTTTATTTGAACCTCTCACCACATGACCTGTGTGCGTTATGCAAGAAAAAAACAGCAATGTGCCGAAGCAGACAGACAGGAGTCAGAACAGAATGGACCTGCATGTGTCTCGCACACACACACACACACCGACACACACAACGCTTGGGTAAGTTTGTGTGGGAGTGTTCGCAAATTCTAAGCGTTTGACTGCAGCATTGAACCCTAATTCACCGGGTTACACAGAGGGTGTGTGGGGGCGTCGACCTAGAAGTTGATTCCGGAAATACGCAGATAAAATTTTTTATTGAGAGATTGAGCTTTCATACAAACTTCCCAGTTCCCAGTTACGTTTGAGTATCGACTTTTCTTCATTTGTGTCTCTAAAGGAGTTTTAGGAGAAGAAGCAACTGAACAATTCAGTTGCTTCTCCTAAACAAGACAATTCTCGACACACAATGAGAGTATCTTCTGAGTTAGATGAAAAATGTTTGAGTTTATTTTGAAGTTTGGGTAAATCTGAGAACAGTTTGAGACATTGTTGAGATTTCTTGTAATACTCTAGAGGAGATACATGTGAGTATAGTCGGGGAATAATTTTTTCTTAGGAGAAATAAGTGAAGCAGGTGACATTAGCAGAATGTGAAAATAAATAAAAGTAATAAATAAGAGACCTCTTTAAAAACCTCTATTGTTTCTCCAACACAACAAAATGAAATGGAGAGCAAATGGAGTCAATGACTTTAGATTTTTTTTCTCCTGAGAAAAAAGAGCCAAGTAATCTTACATCTGTCTCCTTTAGAGAAGAGATCTCAACATTGTCTCAAACTGTGCTCTGATTTGCCAAGATATCGAATAAAAGTCGAAGATCTTAGTTTGAACACAAACATTTCTCATCAAATAAAACGAGACCAAATTATCAGAGCTATGCAATCCACTTTAATTTTGTTCTGTACTCTTAAATGCTTTTTTATACTCATAGGCCCGGTTTCACAGACAGGGCTTAGATTAAGCCAGGATTAGGCCTTAGTTCAATTAGGACATTTAAGTAGCTTTTATAAACATGCCTAAAAAAACAGATTACAGGTATGCATGGGCGACATTGTAGTCATGAAGTTTCCCGATTTTAACTCAATTTGGGGCGGTTAAGGCCAGGGTATACTTCATTTTACGTGATCCACTCTGTCTCGCCCACAGTTGAGCGTGCAAGCCTTTCAAAGTATACTCCTTTGGCCGTGAGCGCGGGAAGATGCCTTCGGCGCATGCTCACTATCAAGTGGACTTTTCAAGCACTGAAGTCACTCGCACATGCGCTGGCCTGTTGTATGCGCACCGTCACAAAAATTCGGCTGCACGTGGACGGGGTGTGCAGACATCCACAGACCCTCCTTATGGCGGAAATTACTCGGAAAAAACACGGACGGCTGAAGTATACTTTGGGCTTGAGTCTGGCTTCCACAGACAGTGTGCGTCCTGAACGAGATCCAGCTTAATTGCAGCTGATTTATTTATTTTTTTGCCCCCCAACTCGAGAGTCAAATGTCGCCCATGCTGGTATGCATCTTGAGACAAAACAATGGCATTGACATCTTTTAAGATATGCCAGTGCAGGTTGTTTTCAGTTAAACAGCTGAATAATGCATTTTAGTCTGGGACTAGGTTTAAGCCCTGTCTGTGAAACCAGGGGTTAGATACCAATATACCAATTTATTTATTACATTTATATCAATTTAAACTCAAATATTTCTCATCATATAAAACAAGACCAAATTATCAGAGCTACGCCATTATATTCATTGTATAACAATTTATCAAATGTTAACAATTTTATAAAAAAAAAATTTCTGAAGAATTTTTTGGTGAAAAATTTGAGAAAGTTGGTACTCAAGTGAAACAACCAAGTTCAGAGCATTAAATGTCTCCATTTGCTCTTCATTCAATCTCACCAATTGAGATGTTGAAAAGATCTCAGTTGCGAGGCCTGCATTTTAAGGTTTCTTAAGTTATACTAGGAATCATTCCACAGGTGAGCAGTAAATGAGAACACATCAACAGCAGATTGTTGGAAAGGAATCGTCGAAATGGAAACCGACTCAACGGGCCCTGTGACTCCAAAGTCTCAAATCAATACTTGAACTCCCCATTCGTCCCTCTCCTGAGAGAGTTGTCCTCCCTGTGTCTCTCTCTTCCTCCATCTTTCATCCCTCTATCATCAACCCACCTCACACACCCCCAACCGACCTTGTGGGGTCACCTGTCTTTGTCCGCAGAGCTCTGAGAGAGCTTTGTGCAAGTGTGTGTGTATATGTGAGCTTGTGAGTGAGCGAGTGAGTGTGTGTGTCTGGGCTTCTTATCTCTCTGGGCTGCTGCCGTTTTAAATTATTCATCCCTACTGCTCCTGCACACACACACTCACACACATGCACATCTCCATCACATGCCTGCCCGCATCCGCCCGCCCGAGAGGCGGTCTCCGTGGCAACCTTATCAAAGATCGCAGATTTCAGCTCGAGAAATGAAATAAAAGGGGAAATTGGCTGCATTAGCATAAGAGGAGGAAGCCTCGAGTTGAATACACACCCCTGAAGCCGCCCCCTCCGCTTCTCCTTCGTCTTCCTCACTCTTCCTCCTCCTCCTACCCACAGTTCTTATCTTGCCTGTCTGATCGTTCTCTCACTCTTTTTCTATATATATCTTTTTTTTAATTCCGTACCCCCCCCTTTCTCTCGCTTTTTGTTCCTCCCTGGCTTGGGGGGAAGAGAGAATGAAACGAAAAAGGAAATAGATTTGGTCTGGATGACCTTTGACCCTTTCAGAGCGAGTAAACAATACGTAGTAACCTGGGAGACGGGGCATGGGGATGTCAGGGGCGACTGCTTGACAGGCGACTTGATTTCCTGTGGAACAGGGGGCTCGTTTCCTGCATTTTGCAAGGGTTTATTTTGGCAGACTTTGTCTGGTCCATAGAGACCCTCCCCTTTCTGTTTGACTTTGACCTACAGCTGTATGGAATGAAGGTTTTCCTTGTAATACCATATAAACCTGTTTCATTCTTAAATAAACGCTATCAAACATTCTTTCCTCCGGAACACCACAGCTTCTAGATCCTCTGTTCTTACCATCAGGATTGGGATTGAATGGGCAGAAATCTTTTTAAAAATGAAATCAAATTTACTCTATTTATTGTTTTATTACATGTTACTGGAAAATGTGTTTGTCTCCATAATCTTTCATCAAAATGTAATAACTTGCACCGCCTCTGAAACGACTTTCCTTGTTGTATGTCATCATCTAGGCCATGTAGGCTATTGGATAATGTTATCCAATAGCCAAATAGCTAGTCAGACAATTTTTTAAAGGGTTAGTTCACCCAAAAAATTCAATTTCTGTCATTAAGTACTCACCCTCATGTTGTTCCACACCCATACGACCTTTGTTCATCTTCGGAACACAAATGTAGATATTTTTGATGAAATCCAATATATATATATTTTATCCCCCATAGAAAGCAATGTAATTACCTTCATTCAAGGTCCAGAAAGGTAGTAAAGATGTAAACACTGAAGCACTGAACTGCGTTCACTGCGTCAACTGCGTACGAGACTGACAGTGTAGAGAAGAAATTGTTGAATGATGGTAATTTCGTTCCTTTTTTTATGAGGGATAAAAAAACCTTGGATTTCATCAAAAATATCTTAATTTCTGTTCCGAAGATGAACGAAGGTCTTACGGTTTTGGAACGACATGAGGATGAGTAATTAATGACAGAAATTTCATTTTTGGGTGAACTAACCCTTTAAGCTGTTGTTGTAGGCCATGCTGTCTTTCTAAAACCTTGCCAATAGTTAACAGTAATTTAATGCTGGTTAAAGTGAATAAATTCGTCATAAATAAATTCACATCCTGCAGGATGTTTTTGTCTCATCGCGTATTCAGTTTCACTCTGATTTTTGCATATTCAACATGAAATTTTCAATCAATTTTATGCGTTTGACGCATTTCAAAGTAAATTTATTGGCCTATGCAATCCATGGAAAAATGAGTATGTGTATTTTCTAGCACTGTTATTGTCTTTGTGAGTGTGAATGTTTGGCCTTTAGACCTGTAGCCAACCGCAGCATCATGATTTGAAGGCCACTTTACTCAGAGATACGTAATCACACCCACCCGGTCTCACTTTCATATCCCACACAGTCCTGGTTATTACTTCTGTTTGTTCATTTAACTTTTTCCAAAACCACAAGGCGGAAAATCGTATAAATCTATCTAATTATTGTCTCAATTTCCACAGAGATCATCTGTCAACATGAACTTCACAGTGCTTGCTTGAAAAAGATACTTTTGAACAGAAAGCTGAGATTTTTTTTGTCTGCTGAATGGTTTTGAAAGACGTTATAGAGATGTTATTTAGAACATATCAGTTCCAGGCTCTTTGTTGTTGGTCATAATAAAGCTCTAGCAAATGGAATTGTTCTCACAACGCCTTGGTTTTTTGTATTTGTGCGATTGTGAAAGCATTAGCGCACGTTTTAGCTTTTATTCAGCCATTTGTTTGTTTGTGTTTAGCATTTTTGAAACATCCATTCTTGCATTGCAATGGAGATTTTGCCACAGGGCCCGAGTTGTTCGACGTCAACATTTGTAGCCTTTGAACGTCGCTAATCTGGTTAACACCAATTAAAGGGAAGTGCAAAGAAAATCACGCGGGGTGTTGGTCTCGTTGGTGGTCCAGAAAAGACAGTTTTGTTTTGCAACAGAGTGGTTGGAGGCCATTTTGCGTGTTTGTAACCCCCCCATTTCTCAGCCTACGTCTGATTTCTCATAGACATAAAAGACTGTAATGCCTCTGGGCTTTAGTCCCGCCCACTCACCGTCTACGGCGTTAGCATCCAGTGCAAAATGCTGCTTAGTGTCGAAGCTTCCGTAAATAGCCTGTAGAGATGGGGCAAAAAGTGTATGTTTGCCTGTATCTGTGTGTGTAAGGGATACAGTAAAGCCAATTGCACCAAGACCACACATTCAGCGAGCGATTCCTTCTTTGGCTCACTTAAACATTGGACACACATGCACACACACATTACATTGATGGTGGTAGCTGTAATGATGAGTGACAGCGAGAGACGGCGGACAAATGTTGATCCCCCACAATCCTCTGCAGTGCCTAACTTCCCCTCATGCTGTTGTGGCAATGTGAGCAGTGCTGGGCCCCTGATAACCGGTATGGGGCTGATGCCTCAGAGTGCGAATATACGCGGTTCCGGTCAGTGCTGAGCGTGTGCAGCGACTCTGATACTTCACTGCATCATGGGTATTTGGCCATGAACAAATTACAAGTTTGTGTGTGTTTATACGAAGCATATTTCTGCAGTCCACTTTGCAGATGTTTCTGTAATTCATATGCAAGATTTTGCAGCACAGAGCGGCTTGGGAAACTTTTAATGCGGGTTCTGCAGTGAATGTGCAGAAAAATACTATGTACTATTTTTTTTTTTTTGCTCTCTATAACTCGCTACATTCATTAGGCTAATGTAGTTTTGCTGACATTTGTTGACTTCTACTACCCTCATTCTATTCATTATTTGTGGCTGAAACAGTTAGCTTATGATATGAATCTTAGTTTTTTTCTGCTACTGTTTTTGTTGTGTTCTGTGGTAATTTGATTATGTTGGCTAATGTTATCTAGCTAGCTTGCAAAATGCAAACAAAGTATCAATCTAGCAAGAGAACCACCTAGATTCCTTCCCTTGTCAGTGCTTCCATACAAAATTTGTATATGTATTATGAGCAATATTTGGGTTTGGTTTAGAGTTGGCAAGAAATATGCATAATGTATGACACTTCAGAGGTTGATGAACTCATGAATGAATTCTCATTAAGGTCCTCATTAAGAGTATACAGGTTAAGTTTTATATACTGTAAACATACATACAATTAAATATTAGTTATTAAAAATATAATCAATTCAAGGCGATAAAGTCGTCTTAGATTTTAACTTACATATTGAAACATGGATGCAGCATCATGCAAAATTAAAAGTTTTTGGGTACAGATGCAAACAAAAACCCAGTCAGCCATGATTTTTCCATGTGTATGTCAGATAACATGATGGTTACCAAGATAAAGTGACTGGAGCCCTCATTTCACCTCCTTATATGATTTCAGAAATATTTTCCAGAAGTAATATTCATTTCTTTAGAGATAAAACCTTTAATGAGAGAAAAAAGTGGACCTTAAATCTTTCTCATAGTTGTGTGATTCATTACCACACAAGAGCTTTGCATATTTTTAAATGTTCCCTCAAAACAGTTAATCAGTTTTTCCAAAATCATTTGTTTATAGAAAAAATTACAACAACCATTTAGTGACATTTGTGTCCAAATACTAGGAAATATAGGAATGTATAATTTATATTTCCAAAGGCAAAATGTCATAATCACACAAAATACAGTATACATATACAGATCATAAATATTAATTTGCAAAACAACAGTTTAAACAAAATAAACAGATTATCCATGTTTATGACACATTTCATGTGTGATAAAGATTGTACTACATATGTTATTATGAAATTCCAATGTTTGTGTGAAGCTACTAGATTCTTGAAAACGTGAATTCAGGAGAACAAAAGAAATGATTAAGCCCAGGGTGAAGGGGACCGGATGAACTCATAAATCTTTGCTATCTCTCTGTTTTTGTGTTTTTATCAGCAGACCCTTGTGTTTT
Organism: Anabarilius grahami; assembly: GCA_003731715.1. Classification (NCBI taxonomy): domain Eukaryota; kingdom Metazoa; phylum Chordata; class Actinopteri; order Cypriniformes; family Xenocyprididae; genus Anabarilius; species Anabarilius grahami. The sequence continues at coordinate 1,975,662 of RJVU01022182.1, forward strand.
GTTGTATGTTATTGAGACTGGACGAGACTAGGGAAAATATGTCCCGATCCGAGACCAGAGAGCAAGAGGGGGAGGAAGCTGAGAAAGATGTAGGATGAAAAATATGAAGAGTTGGTTTGATGATACTACGTCATAAAACACAAGAACTGGAAAAATGGACATAAAAGGCCTTTAGCATCAAAGATCTCTAGAGGGGAATGACCCGGTGAGGTCATAAAGTAGACAGTGATGTCATATAGAGACTTTGTGTTTTGAGCCGGAGGATTATAGTGTATTAGTAGTACACTCATCTGTAATCCCTAAGGACAGTCAGAGATTATCGCAAATAATACACAGCTTGAATTATGAATATAGTACACTGTATGAATCCATGTGCATATGTTTGCTTTTGGGGTATATCTCTGCTTTGTCAGCGGCTGATGTGGAGTTTTTGTCCACAAAATGGGATCACAGTAAATGACAAAAATGTCTCATGGTATATACAGATACAGTAAAGACTTTTGTATTTACAAAATATTTCTGTTTAAATAAATGCTGTTCTTTTGAACTTTCTATTCATTAAATAATTCTGAAAAAAATATATCACAGTTTCAACAAAAAATAGTTATCAGCACAACCGTTTTTGAAATGTGATAATGATGATGATAATAATAATAATAATATTATTATGAAATGTTACTAAACCATCATATTAATTTTTTTTCTGAATCATATGACACTGAGGCTGCTGAAAATCCTACCACAGGAATAAACAACATTTTAAAATATTAAAATAATATTTAAAATAGAAAATGTCTTATTTGAAGTTGTAATAATAATTTACTATATTACTTATTATTTTTGATCAAATAAATGCAGCCTTGTTGAGCAAGATACGACTTGTGTTTATATATATATATATTATCATACCAACCCCAAATTTATACATACTATAACAAATATATTATTGTATAGACTATTTTCTTTTGTTCATTTGACTTTTGACAAAACGAGAAAACTATAATAATTAAAGGAAAAGTACACACACCTGTAACCACATATGAGCTGAATTCCATTTTAATGCAGCCATTGCACTGTTGCTTGGTAACCGTAAACAACTAATCTACATCACCTAACAACACCCCTAAATAATTAAAGGGGTGATGAACTGAGAAATCAAATTTTCCTTGAGCTTTTGACATATAAGAGGTCATCATACTTTAAGAATATCCTGTAAGTTTTAGAGCTGAAAACTTCCTTGTTAAGGCGGGCGTACACGGTGCGATTTTTGCTGTCGTACGAGTTCGCATGCGATTTTTTTTTCATCGTGTGGAAATCGTGTGTGCTCGCATGGTCGCGGCTCGTATCATGTGCGAGGAATTACGAGCCGAGCAGAGTGCCTTACGAGCATACGAAAAAAGTTTGTGAGCTATCGGTTTGAATTCGTGACGTGTGCTGTTGAACGAGCCGATTTTTAGATCTATCTGAAGTTGACCAATCAGGAGCTAAGAAAAACCACAGAAGAAGAAGAAAGATAAAGATGACAGTGCCATGGCGAATTTGAAAAGGAGGATAAACTGGCTGAACTTTGGGCGAGCGCTGTATGATGTGTCTAGCAGTGTGTATATGACAGGGTCGTCTGAGATTATATTTTACAGCGGATCGCCCAGGAGCTACAGTTATCAGGTTAAAAAATAAATTATGCTTAATATGACTCGACTCATGATCCGCTCTTGATCACGACATGTAATTTCTCTGTACTGTACGTGTTGGTAGACATTAAAGAATAGATATTTAGTTTCATATTTATGTTTAAATATGCCTATTATAATGTTATTTATTTTTTAATTTCATCTATTTGATTAAGACAAGTGAACAGCATGAGTATGACAGAATACAACATAAGATGCGCAATAGACCTACATCTGAAGACATGGAGTGGGTCAGACATGATTTTGACCGCTTTATTAAATTTTGTTTTGTAGAAAGCCTTTCTTTAAAGTGAATTTCGTTTTGTAAAAATTTTATCTTAATTTTAATCAATGTTTCATCAACCAATTGCCTGGATTTAATAAATAAGAAGCAAATATATTCATGGATGTGCGGGTGCGATCACTTGCACTTGATCTGGAGCGCGACTTATAGACTAAATGAACTGAAACTATAGGCTATAACATTTTCAAATGAACTGAAACTATAGGCTGTTTGCCTCACAGACACGAGAAAAATATCTATAGAAAGCTTGAAATGCCTTCTTTTAAACGAAATAATTCAAAATGAAAATAAATGGGCTTCTCTCTGATTATGTAATCCGAATGAAACGTGCATTCTGCACATCCACTGCGAAGATGATGAGAGTCAGCAATGTCAACTTCATCTTTGCAACCGACACTGATTTAGAAAACATTAGATTATTAAAAAACAATGTCTCCTTGCTGTTTTTTGTAACATTCATAATCATTTCTTTTGCCGGTTCTTTATGGCAAGGTTTATGCGTGCGCTTGAGTGCTATATAAATGCTAATTATAATAGTTTATTCTCTTTAGTATTTAAGAAATTGAATGTGATTAATCAACTAATCAATGTGATTAGTAAACTAATGGCTTGAACAACTAGTCAATGAGAAAAAAAAACGTATTTCACATAGGCCTATTTTCTATCCAGCATGACACAAAGGGTATTCTGATTTGAGCTTGCGCTCCGCTCGCATGCTCTCTCTCTCTCTCTCTCTCTCTCTCTCACATACACACGGAACTTTGTGCGAATGCTTCGGAAATCGGCAGGTCGAAAAATCGTGTCGTATATCACCTCGTCCGTGTGATTTTCAGATAAACTCACTCGTGACGTGTGCGTGGACATACGATCTTCCGACCATCAGAATTCGCGCCTTTAGTCCAATAAAAGCTTTAATTGACAGCAGACCCAGCAAACGACAGGATTTACAAAGTGGGGATCTATGACGTCAAAGGGCAGCAAGCACCGCCTCTGTAGAAGAAGATCAACGCCTACTTCATCACTGCCTGTTTAGCCCCGCCCACCGATTCATGCATGACATGCAATTGAATAGGTAGCCTAAGTAACATAGGCCTATGTGGTGCTAAACCGGATCGAGCTACCAAGCAATAAAAATGCGGTTGAGGATAACAAAATATTGTGCAGTACCTGGACTTGATAATAATGCAACATGTAAGTAACTGTGCTAATGCCTGATCTTATATGTAATGATTCATGTACAGTCAGAGGTTCTTTGTCTGTGTGTCAGTAAATCAAACCAGACTAAACGTCAACTTGCGTTGTTTCTCTTAGTAGAATGAAAATAATCTGTTATTTAACGGTGATTAAATTATATAAAGAAAGCGATCAAAGAAAGCTCCCTTTGCAATCGTTGGAGCAGCGCGCGCTGAAGCTGTCAATCAAACAGCGCGAGTTTATCAGTGACTGACGCACAAAACTCCCGTTTTATTCAACAAATCTTTTAGTTATATCGCGTTTGCACTGTTAGTGAAGATGAAAGCATTTGTTAGTGTACAGACATTGAGTTGCAATGACGAGATCACTGCATTCATGCGCTCAACAACATGTCTATGATCGGCTACAGTGTTCATCTCTGCAACCTTTCATGCCACTATCTAAATATATTGCCATAGATCTAAATGTAATGCAACACTTTTCACGATTAGTTAACCTTGAGAGCTGTAATAGTAAAAATGTGCTAAAAGAGAGAGTAGCACTTGGCTATTTCAAATGGAAAGATGTTAGCCAATCACAGCAGTGGGCGTTTACACTGAAGTCTCACAGCAGACACGCCCCTTAAAACAGAGCGATCAAACCAGAGGGCTAAAATCAGGGTAGGAAAAAATGCCTTTTATTTATAAATTATGACAATTTTGGATGTAAAAAGCATACTCACAATATAAGTGCACCTCAGGAAACATTATAAAACAATAAAACAACACAGTTCATGACCCCTTTAAGTTATTCCTCATCTTGACTTGATTAGTATATGTTCTGCTTTTGTATTTTCACATTATTTGATGTTCCTTTTTTACTATGAATGCCGTTTACACATTATTATTGTTGTATGGCATATGTTGTCATACAGCCCAGCCCTGTGAACACTTATGATACAGTATGTGAGAGTGTTTCTGCTGTGGAGTTGTTGGTTTGTGATAATATTCTTAATGATATTTGTGTCATAGGAGTGTATGAGAGTTTGTGGCCATCGGCGATCCCTGTTTTTATGAGTTATACAATTACACATTCGTGTTTTGGGAAAGTCCTATGAAGTTCAGTATGTGTGTGCGAGTGGGTGTATATCTGGGACTGGCCGTGCTGGTATGCTTTTCTTTGTTGGTAAATCACACACACACACATGGTCGGGTGGGGAGGAAGATTGTGGTTCCAGTGGGGTTTTCTTAAACAGGTTTTTCGTCCGCTCTGCTTTTAAAACTCCTCTCTCAAATTCACCCCATTCTCCACCCTCTCCTCTTTCTTCGCCCCCTCTCTACCTACTACTCTACTCTCTTCTTATACCCGACTGCTACCCTGATGCAGTCTCATGATGCTTCCCTACCATCTTTTGGCTGCCATCTGTAAATCTAAACTGTTTGCTACACTCCTTTATGGTGTTTTTGTCAGCTTAAATAAATACTTATAAAGGGGCGCACAGTCTTTTTTTCACAATTAAAAGGATATGGAATGCACTTTTAAAACATATGTTTAAAATGATGTACAAGCGCAAAATATTAAGACTCCATTTATATCAGTAGCCTAATAAAAGTTATTTTATTTTACATGGAGGCAGACATGTTGAGATCCCATGACCAGCCAAATTCTACTAATTTTATCCCCGTAACCACCCTGTTTCTGAACACATTCATGAATAAAATAAATGGATCTTAACTGACTGTGTATATGACTTTAATAAACAAAACTTTTGTGCGATGATCAGCATCCACCCCACTAGTTGCCAGTAATGATGACTGCCATATTTAGTCATTAGCCACATTTAATGTCATTCAAGGCTGTTGTAGATTATCATTTAGAGAGAGAGAAAGTTTTATCACTTACAATGTATAACATGGCTGAAGTACAGTACTTGATCAAAACTTGCATCAACAAAAATATTAAGCACAACTGTTTTCACTGTTGATAATAATTAACAGTGTTTCCTAAGCACTAAATCAGCATATTAGAATGATTTCTGACAGATCATGTGACACTGAAGACTCAAATGAAATTAAAATTTTTATTCTGCTTATCTATTCATGTGTCCGCATTTTAATGTGATTTTTAAACATTCAAGTGCAAGAAGATGTGAAAGAGAACTCAATTCAGTACTCACGCACTGCTCCTGAACACATCTGAAGTGCGTGCACAGAAAGCCGCCTCCCATATAATACACGAGTACTGAATTGAGTTCTCTTCGGCGTCTTCTTGCGCTTGGATGGTCAAATACACGAAATGTCAAAATGATCGCCTTGGTGAGTATACTCATAAATTCAGCCGATTTTGTTATAAGTAGGGCTGAAAGGATTAGTTGACAACGTCGACAACGAGTTGGAGTTGGCTTGAATAATCATATAAATTACAGAGGCTCCAAATTGGCTCAAATGCATACAAATTAAAAGTGATTTTCTTGTTTTATTTATTAGTTAGAATAGGTATAACTCAATATTTTAACTAATTGCAAAAGCTGAATAATCAAAGCTTACCGATTAATCAGTGAAAATAATTGACGATTAGTTGATTAATCGTTCTAGTAATAGTTATTAATCGATTATTAAAATAATCATTTGTTGAAGCCCTTGTTATAAGTGAACGTAAACAGTTGAGAAAGTAAACACAGGTGTATCAGTATATTGAATCCATGCATTAGCTCTTAAAGTGACAGTAGCCTAATATTCCTGCTGCTGTCTTTGTCATTAATGTTAATCAAACAACAAAAGACAGAGAAAATCACTCGCTGATGTTGTCTGAATAACTTTTGTAACTTTATTAAAAGGATTAATCTATATTTTATTCATAAAAAGAAAACTATGCAGTGTTATGTCAAAATGCCCATCTTGCTGTATATTCGTGTTGGTTATGTGAATGTGAACAGCATGTATAACAGCATATTGTCTCCGTCCATTAGGTCTTAGTGACAGCAGCCTTTAAAACATGCTATTGTCTACTATTGGCTGTCTGTATTATAAATGATAATCAAACAACAAAAGAAAAGCTTTAATTAATCTATATTTAATTTATACAGTCATTACTATGCAGAGTTATTTTATATTTGATTATTCAATTTCCGTGGTATTTTTACTTACCTGAGAAAAAAAAAAAAATTGTTGTTTTATTTGGTGGTATCGGTATTAGATTTTGGTATAGTGACATCCCTATTTGTTACTAAAAAATGTTTAAGTATTATAAAGTAAATAAAAGTATTATAGTATATGTTTTAATAAAGTCAAAATGTTTTAAAAAGCTATAAAAGGCAAAATTATTCCATGTTTGACTAAATTATTAAAAGAGTTTCCTTTCTATTGTCTATCCGGTCAAGGTTTATAGGGATTTTAAGAAGTAATTAATAATAAGTTACTTGAGTAATTAAATGACTTTTCAGACAGAGTTATTAGAAAAGTACTTTAAATACAACATTGATGATGTAATTAGTAATTAGTTACTTTTTTGAAGTAACTTACCCAACACTGCTCCTCATAGCCAGTGGCGGCAGTGCAGTATCAGAATCAGAAATCAGAAATCAGAAAGAGCTTTATTGCCAGGTATGTTGTTGTAACACAGTTCGTATATGTGGGAAGAAGGAGGCGGGAACCGGCGAACGTTCAAACAAAAACTTTAATATATAAATAAACCAACAAAACGAAAGTAATGCCGGCAGACCCTCACGGACGTCTGCCGGCCACACAAACATAATATAACATAAAATAAAGTCCAGGCCTGGTCCTCTCTCGTCCTTCACTGTCGTCGCTCCTCCTTTTATGCTCCCGGAGCTCCTCCGTGAGAGACTCGAGGCCGGCGCGCCTCCCAGGTGTAGCTCATTATCTCTCGCGCCACCGGCCTCGCGCCGTTCTCTCACGGCTCTCGCCCGCCCTGGTCGCCACATACCCCCATCGCCCCTCGCAGGCCGGGGGGTACTCCCGCGACTGCGCTTACTCCCCCCCGGGGCCTGTCTCGGCGGCCGCAGCACCTGGGGGTAAGGACAGACGAGACGAGAGAAAGGAGACGGAAGCAAGGGGAGCGACAGGACGAGAGAGGGGAGAGA
>RJVU01022182.1:1987241-2029346 GCA_003731715.1 Anabarilius grahami
AGAATGATTAGAACAGAGTCCGGGTGTTGTTGCTCGCTCTCTGTGATCATATCAGCGAGTAACTGTAAAGCCGAGCTCACGTGCGCTTGCGGAGGAATGTAGATGTTCACCAGAATGAACGAGCAAAACTCCCGCGGCGAATAGAACGGTTTGCAGTTAATGAAGAGTGTTTCAAGATCGGGACAGCACATCTTCTTTAACACAGTTACATCTGAACACCACCTTTCGTTGATGTAAAAGTACGTCCCGCCGCCACGTGATTTCCCCGTTGATTCTGCGTCGCGATCTGATCTAAACAGCTGGAAGCCCGGCAGACTTAACACGCTGTCCGGAATGGCGTCGTTCAGCCAGGTCTCCGTGAAGCACAGAGCAGCCGAGTTCGAAAAATCCTTATTTGTCCGGGAGAGCAGAAGGAGTTCGTCCGTTTTGTTGGGCGGAGAGCGGAGATTCGCCAGATGGATGCTGGGGAGCGGCGTTCTTAATCCGCGCTGTCTGAGCTTCACGAGGGCGCCGGCGCGCTTCCCCCGTCTGCGCGCCCTGAAGCGTCTTAACAGCGCTGCCGCTCCGCCGACTACAACATTCAACAAAACGTCTGAATAATCGAAATCCGGTAAAAGATTTTGTGGTGTGTTCTGCCGAATGTTCAGCAGTTCATCCCTGGTAAAACTGATGGTGTTTGAAAAACAAAAAACAGGAAAAACTAACAAAAACAGAACAAACACTGAAGAGCTAAGCATTGAGGCTGCCATGCGCGGCGCCATCTTGCGATGTTTTTCTAAACATGATGCAACAGTGTCGAGTTTAATCTGTGTGGTAAGTAGTGATAAGGCTTTTTTTGTTTGTTTTATTAGAGCTCCTCATCCCCTGCCATAGCAGATTGGGACAAGAGATAGATTGCTTGGGTTTATTTCTTGTTCATTTCTTTCTCTTAATTTTTTTTCTTCTCAAAGTCTAGGATCTCGTTTGCTTCTGATCCTTCCCAGTTATTTCTTCTTAGATCTGTTTTTCCTCCCCGTTGAGTCAAGTTTAAAAGAAGCCAATTAATTGTGGTCCAGACAAGGACACAGTAATGGTCTGTAGGAGCACAGAGAGTGTGTTTGCATCTGACCTACCATCATCCACAACATGTTAATATGGGAGAGAGTGAGTGAGAGAGAGAGAGAGAGAGAGAGAGACAGACAGGTCAGTCATGGAAAGTAAAGTACTGCATGTTGGCACTCAAGACACATATTGATGATCATTTTGGTATCGCCCAATATTAATGTTGTTTTTTTGGGTGATACTGGAAGAAGTTATGTATCATTTTCCAATAATAATCCAATAATAATAAAAAACCCTATTTTCAACTCATTTCAACCCTAGGGTTCTTGACTCGATTTTAAAGAACCCTTTAAACCAAAGAGTTTCATGTTAAACATGTTATTAAAAAAAGTAAAAAATACTGATAAAGTATGTTTACAAGCTGTTTAATCCATACATTTTAATTAAAATTAAAAAATTAAGGTATTATTAAAGGTGCTCTAAGCGATCCTGGGTGGAGTAACTTTCTGTTGACGTTCGAAGTGTTGTCAAACAAAACAGAGGCTAGCTAGACCCTCCCTCCTCCTCCTCCTCCCCCTCCCCTCCGTGCTTCCTGAAACAGTAATGAACGCGCATTTAAAATCATTCTTGTCGGTTATTGGCTGGAGCATGTTTATTATGTTTCGTGGTCCAGGCTGCACCAGTTAGTTTTTGTTGCCGTTTTGGGAGCTTGTGGCGACTACAGAGACCGCATTTTTTTTTACAGTGTGTTCAGGGGACAGGCAGCTAGCGGATAGTAAGGAGATGTTTGCTTTATATGACAAAGAAATGTTTTGGCCTAAAAACGCGTGACATCGCTTAGAGCACCTTTAATTATTAATTTTAGTTTAAGTTTTAGCAATTTTGTTATGTGCTCGTCATTTTTATTAGTTTTTATACGTATTTCTATTTTACTTTAATTTAGTTTTAGTATTTTATCACTTCAACATTACTAATTTTTGTTTTTTTAAAATAGTTTTTCATTCTAATATTTATATTTTACATTATTTCAGTTTTATTAAAATTACAAAATAAATATTTTGAATACTTTCTGTTTTAGTTAACAATAAGTGTCATGAGGAATAATAGGGAATGTTGTAATTTCTTGGTGCTGGATTTTTGTGAACAATACATATTGTTATATACAAGTGTGTGTGAGAACAGGGTTCTACTTCATCACAACATGGCGGTCTGGTAGACTAAACAGAACATGATCAACATCAAAGTGGCACAACACTCGCACACACTTGCACACTTATCACATCATAAACAATACCGGCATTGTGGATCCCATGTACCACTCATAATCCAATAAACACCTTTTATCCAAGCCATCTTTATCTATCTTTCTCACTCTTTCTTTCATTTTCACAGATGGGGCACTCTTGGGACGCATGCAAGCACGATCTGTCTCTCTTCCACCCTATCTTTGCTCCCGTAGGGGCTTTTGACAGGTATGTTCTCTTCACACTGTCACTCTGATTCTCCTCTGGCGTTCACTACGCTGTTAATTGCTTATGGAAAACAAAAAAGGGCCATCGGAAGATGGGATAAAACACCCAACGCCCCCGATTCCCCACGGATTCCATCTGCATGCCTGCATTAAGCGTTTTAATACATTTAAAGGGGCCCGAAACATCTCTGTGTTGTCAGAATGGCATGGCTTGGCCTCATCTGCCCATTCTCTCTCTCCCGTGTCAGAGTGGCATTATTTAGAGCTTATCTTCTTGACGCACCGCCTGCCGTATTTGTCACGCCGTGCCGTAGCGTGTCCCCCCCCTCGAGTCTCTGTAGAAAATTCCGCTGATGACTTTGGCCGATAGAGGAGAGCTCGGGCCTCCGACAGAGGCTGAAAGCTTGTTATCATCATCGTCGCATTGATTGGGACGCAAAGAAATGTCTTCTGAAGCCTTAGTGTACGTGCGTTGTTCTGAGCGATTCAAGTTGATGGTGTTGTGTCGTTCTGGCCGTGTGCATTGGTGTCAGTCTTGAACTTTCTGTTTTTTAATGTTTCGAATCATACTGGCTGTACTCCTAGACTCAGATTATCGCAAGTCCTGAACAAAGGATTAATACCGAGGCTAATTTCTAATCCACTTTTCAATTGAATCTGGATCTAGCGAGCAAATATCTCTTAATGTGATGATGTAAGTTTAAAGAAGAAGCAGGCAATCATTCTCATTTTATTAGTGGTGTTTTTCCGGCAAGCATCACTACTACTGTTGCTTATACATTAAGTACTAAAAAAAGTAATATTTGAAAATCCAAGTAAATGAAAATGCTCACATTTTACTTACCCTCATGTTGTTCCGAACCGGTATTTTTTTTTGTTTTTTTTTGTCAATAGGAAAATCTGTCACACTTTAGTTTATGGTCCAATTCTCACTGTTAACTAACTGTTAACCACAACTTTTGCATCAATAAACTCCTAATTACTGCTTATTAATAGTTAGGTAGTTGTTAAGTTTAGGTACTGGGTTGGATTAAGGGATGTAGAAAATGGTCATGCAGAATAAGGCATTAATATGTGCTTTATAAGTACTAATAAAAAGCCAATATCCTAGTCATATGCATGTTAATAAGCAACTAGTTAATAGTGAGAGTTGGACCCTAAACTAAAGTGTTACCGGAAAATCAACACTGGCCACTAATGTCCACTGATTTTCAGTGAATGGAGAAAAAAACAGCACCAAGACACTTTTTAAAATAGCTTTTTTTGTCCACATAAGATAGGTTTGTAAGTCCCACATATATGGACAGAAATGGTCTCTCAAATGTCAAAAACCTTTGTATGATACTTTTTATATATATATATATATATAATGGGGGATTGCTCTTAAAGGTTAGAAAAGGTCCACAAAAACTGTCTGTAATGTGTTGTAATTGATGCATTCAAAGCATATGAAAAACACAAGAATATGTCAAATTGATACTGTCAACCATGTAAAAATGTTGCTTTCTAATCTGTTCTTTCAATTTGAGATGAATTTAACTTCCTGCAAATTTTGCTGCTTTACCATCACAACTGTGAATCCTCATGATTCACCTCTATTCTGACATCACAATGAGCAGTCCAGACCAATCAAGTTACTTGTTTTCCAACACTCCAATTTATTCTGCGGTATTTACGGAACACACCCACTCTGTGGCAAATGCACGAAGAAGTGATATAATAACGTTATTTTCAAGCAATAATGGCAACGGACATGGCCATCATTAAATTGTAATTACTATCACAAACAAACTCTACCGGCTGAAAGCGGAGCATGAGAGGCCCGCGGAAATGGCCGTGAACAGAAAAAAAAACTCATCAGATAGCACGGCGGCGGCGTAATTCTCCTTCCCCTATTGAATAATGTCATTATCAGCGACTAATGATGATGTGAGGAGAAGCAGTTATGGAATAAACCGATTATGACAGAGAAAAATGATTGAGGAGCCAGGAAGCTCCATTTATATCGTTTCCATTTATGCCTTTCCTTGTGTGATGGAATAGTCCCGTCTCTGCTGTCTTTCTTTAGCACGTACACTCCTGCCATCTCTTCTATCTCTCTCTCTCTCTCTCTCTCCCGGTCCTTTTCTTTAACTCGTCTCCTCTCCTTGCAATTAATCGCTGTCACATCCAGTGTTGGAGAAGCTACTTTCAAACTTGTAGCTTGTCAAACTGCTTAGGCGAATCAGAATTTAGTTCTACAGCAAATCTAGCCTTTTGATAAGGAGTTAGCTACACATCAAGATACAAATAAAAAGCAATTAACTAAAGGGCAGCTTGACTGTAGTTGAACTATAGTAATTCAATGTAGTGAATTGAGTTTAGATTCATTTAAATGAATCATTTCAAAAAATGATTCAGTAATCCATTGACTCCTTTTGCTACATTTTACTCCTTTGTTCGTCACAATTTTTCAAAGTAAATTTATAATGCTATAATATTACGACTATTTTACAAAAAAATAAATATATAATACTTTATAAATATATAAAGTTAATTTATGCAGTTTATCAGTTTTCTCCTTACATAAATGATATGATGTGAAGTATAGTGTATAACTATATTTTGAAACTAATATTGCAAAATTTATATGGCACAACAAAATGAAACCAAAAAAATATATATAAAAAAAATGTTGTAAATAGGGTGACATCATTTGAATAAATTTACACTAAATACCACCTATAAAAGTATAACACACCATCATTGCTTTGTAAAGTTCTTTGTTAGTACACTGTAAAAAAAAAAACTGTTGGTTTAACTTAAAAAAAGTAAGTTGCCTGGTTGCCTTTAAAATTTTGAGTTAATTGAAATTAAAAAAAAATTTGTAAATACAATGAAGGCGATTGGTTTAATCAACAGAAACTCAAAATATTATGTTATCTGAACCACATTAATTATCTAAGTTGATTTGACAAAAGAAAAAGTGTGAAAAATTATGAAAATAATGTTTGAGAAAACAATAATGAACAGCAGCATTTAACGAAATATTAAGTAATATTTTACATTTTTATTTAACTTATTATTGTGTAATAATATAATAGTTGTAGTATATTATATATATGGAATTGTTGTAATAAATATTAGGTCACACTTTAGATTAGGGTCTTATTCTCACTATTAACTAACTATTAACAATGACTTTGCCTCAAACTCCTAATTACTGATCATTAATAGTTTTAAGGTAGTTGTTAAGCTTAGGTATTGGGATTAAGGTACTGTATGTAGAATATGGTCATAAGAATAAGGCATTAATATGTGTACTAATAAACAGCCAATACCATAGTTACTAGTGAGAATTGGACTCTACACTAAATTGTTACCAAATATTGTATTATTTTGTAAAGTGCTAGAAAAATTCATAAAATGTACAGTATTGCAGTGAGTGAAATGAATCAGTGAATAATTTTCTGAACCAATTCATCTAAATGAACCTTTTTAACCGCGATTCACTAATTTGAATGAGATTTCCGAGTACTTCATTTGAGTGTACATTTTTCCTCAAATTGTTTGATGACCTCAGTTTGCTTGTTTTGTAAAGCTCTGTGTGCAATAAAATGTAATGTAACATTTTATGCCGCTAGACTGCTGCCTGTACTTGTTGGGAAAAGTAGCTTGTTACTGGAAAGCTACACTTTTTTGAAAACATCTGAGCTACTGCCACACTACTGAAAAATCTTGTTAAGCTAGCAGCACCTCCACTTGTAGTTAGTAACTTTCTTATACTGGTCACATCTTTCCTCTTATTTTATAAATGTTCGAAAGCATCACAATGCATTTGATTCTGGTCTCAAATCAGTTGATCGTGAGTGTATGTGTGCCGTGAGTACATTTATGCTCTATAAATGTGTGTAGGTACTGGTTGTGGAAAGGAAGGGCCCGTGGCTCTTATCAGTCTATAACATCTGGCTGTGTGTCAGGTGATGAGATGGGTAGAGAGAGAGAGACAGAGAGAGTGAGACAGGCCGCTTTAATGCGATGTGGGGGGATAGAGCGAGAGAGGGGTGGTGTGCAAACAAACAGTGGCTGATATGGTCTATGCTTGTCACAATCATTCAGGACGCTCATATATCTTCCCCTCCGCTCCCCGCTTCAGCGGCCCTCTGCCTCTCTCTCCCTCCCTTTTTAATCTTGTTCCCCCTCTCTCTTCCTCCATCTCCCCTTCTCTCGCTCTCTGTCTTCCTTTCTCCCCATCTCTGCTTCCTTCCTGTTGTCTTCTGTTGGATTGGCTTCATTCAGGTCTGTATTTTGGTGTGCATCTCATTTTGTGCACTTTAACAGAAACGCATGGAACCAAAATTGAGGTTTCGTGGCCTTTATTATGTTGGTAACTTTACAATAAGGTCTCATGTGTTAACATTAGTGCACTAACTAATATGAACTAATAAGGAGCAATGTATTTTTACAACATTTATTAACCTTTGTTAATATTAATTAATAAAAATGTTCACGTTCATAGTACATGAACTAATGTTACCAGATACAGCTTTTGATCTTAAAACTTTTTAGAAAATGTTGATATTAACATTAACCAAGATTAGTAAATACTGTAGAAGTATTGTTCACTACTAGTTCATGTTAAATTATCTAGTTAACTAATGTTAACAAATGAAACCTCATTGTAAAGTGTTACCATCTTATGTTAGCTTGCCTTATAGCTGTACATGGTACTGTATTCCTAATAGACAAAATTAACAGACACATAACAACAAACAATATACGTTTATATAAGTATTAATTGCTGCAGTTCATCACAGTTTTCTACTTACAGTACATAAATGATGTGAACGCTACTTAGTAGATAACTATATTGAACCTAATATTGCAATGTTTATATATATATATATTTAAAAAAAACTAAATTAGAGTGATGTTTTTGAACAGATTTACATCTATAAAAAGAAGCATGTACAATATTTTCTGTTTATGCTAAATCATTATTTTGGATTCTTGTCATTTTGTACATTTCTACAAAAAGACCTAAAATGGGAGTCAAATGAATCAGTGTCTCAATCAGTTCCCTAGCTCCCGAGCTTGTGAATCAGTATATCGTGTACAGGAATTCGGGCACTGGTAAGGACAGTAAAGAACGCTGGCTCACTAAACATTGGGACACTTATGACTCTATTTCCGGCGACGTGACAACATCTTCATTGTACAACATCATTACTGGTATTTATGAACAAAAGCAGAGCTGATATCTTTCTGACGTTAATTATAATGTTATTTAAAAAACATTATGATAAATTCTTTGCTTGTTACATATACGTGCAACATTTCAACCGTAAATAAATTATAAATGTTAGCTAGATTATGTTCATTACCTGTCTAGCGATGGATGTTTATGCTGAAATATAAAAATAATGGTCTGTATTTTTAAAAACATCTATCGCGCATAGTTATGTGTAGTGAGTTGGCTCACGTGATTTAAGTTTTGCGCTTTAGAACTTCCGTTAAGGGAGCATAGTGAGCATCGATGGTCCCNATCTAAAATATATGAAAGTTTAATTTTTATATACGTGCAACATTTCAACCGTAAATAAATTATAAATGTTAGCTAGATTATGTTAATTACCTGTCTAGCGATGGATGTTTATGCTGAAATATAAAAATAATGGTCTGTATTTTTAAAAACATCTATCGCGCATAGTTATGTGTAGTGAGTTGGCTCACGTGATTTAAGTTTTGCGCTTTAGAACTTCCGTTAAGGGAGCATAGTGAGCATCGATGGTCCCTGGTTTTCACGGTGCATTGTGGGACTTTTTAGGGAGTGAACGTTTCAGTGCCCTGGAAGAATTCTGCGATCGAGACAGCCCTTAAAATGGCCGACTCCCTGATCAGTGCCCTGACTACTGAACTAGGGAGCTGATTGAGACACACCCAGTGACTCATTTTCTGAACCAATTAATCTAAATGAACAATCCTAACCTGATTCACTAAACTAAAACCAAGATTCCAAATGCTTTATACTGTATGAGTGGAAAGTTTATAATTAGCATTTATAATTAAAGTTTTCTATACCAATTTACTGGTTGTTTTGTGGTATAATTGATATCTTACATTGTCAAATTATCTCCACTGATGTCATAACATTTTTTTCTTTTCTTTTGAATGGCCAGAAACATGCCTTTTATCTTTAGAATGGTGTAGTAACAGTATGTACCAGCTGGACCTAACTGGCAAATGCTTACCAGCCAAAACAGACCTATTATCTGACACCAACTAGCAATAGCAGGTAGAATATAATGGTTTTGTCAGGACTATTCAAAATGGCCTTTACCACTTTCCTGTTTCAGTAGGAGATACATTGGTAAAAACAACCAGCAGTGCCCTGCTAGCTGTGAGCAACACATGAAACAAAACATATCTAAACAGCTACTTTCCATCTACAAACCAATTTGGTCACGGACCCTACTGGTGTCTTTGCACTTTGAAAAAGGAGGAATACTGAAGATCACACGGTTGTGTTCAAGGCATTTCACTCCTGAATGCCTTTAAAAGTATTCAATTCAAGTTATATTATAAATAAATAAATAAAAATAAATGTTTACATTACTTTTGGTAACACTTTATTTCGATAGTCCACTTTAGACATTGTACAAGTAACTTTGCAACATGTCAACTAGCAGTCATTCGATTATTAGTAGACTGTTTGTTTAATATCTGCTAACACTTTATTTTGATGGTCCCCAACAGACAATCTACTGACTATATGTAGTTTTGCAAGTACATGTCAACTTATTCTACTAACCCTAAGTCTAACCAAACAGTCTGCTAATACTTAATGAGAATTAGTTGACATATAGTTGCAACGTTACTTATAATTAGTAATGTCTAAAGTGGACCTTCAAATTAACCTTACTTTTTTCTCATTAAACACCTAACACACACACACACACACACACACACATACACACACACTTGTTTGTTTTTGTGAATTGTGGGGACATTCCATAGGCGTAATGGTTTTTTATACTGTACAAACTGTATTTTCTATCCCCTTACACTACCCCTACCCCTAAACCTAACCATCACAGGAAACACTTTTACTTTCTCACAAAAACTTATTCTGTATGATTTATAAGCCTTTTGAAAAGTGGGGACATGGGTAATGTCCTCATAAGTCACCTATTTGTAATACCTATGTCATACCCATGTCATCATACACATTTGTGTCCTGATATGTCACAAAAACATGCACACACACACACACACACACACACACACAAATCAAGCGTAAAGCATTAGTTCTGGCAAGTCACGTTAGTCAAGCTTGCATCAGCTGACACTCAGCTGATTCACATTGACCTATAGGAATACGATGCCTATCACCACATTCGTATATATATATATATATATATATATATATATATATATGGTCCATTCAGTATTATCAGCAGCTTTGTCGCATTGCTTTGGAGCTAATTACCCTCCTCCATCCCCAGCTCCTCCTTTGTCCAGTCAGGACTTGACCTTCTGATATTTCTTTTGATCAAACTCATTTCTTCAATTATGTTACATTAATTATTGTCATTAAGAAAAGTAATGATATTGCAATACTTGGTTCTGTTCTGTTTACCCTAAGGGGGTTATCGCTGCTCTCCCTGATCTTATCCATGCTAGGCTGCATGGATGGGCAGGGAGTTTTTGCCCAGAACAGAACCATACCGCCAATCCAAACTGTATACTAACTGCCAGTCATCTTTGACGATAGTGATCCTGACAGAAATACAGATTATGGATGTAAAGTAGGATGAGAACATGAAGCATGAAGCATTGACTCACACTGACAATTAAAGAAACTGACATCCTCGTTGTATCATTTAATCAGAAATTTCATCAACATTATCATCAAGAGATCATGATAAACTGGATAAAGTCATGACATTAGCCCATTAGATCATTGTGAAAACGAGACTTTGTAGGACAATGTGAGAATGTGCCACGGACTAGTAAATACATACGGAGAAAGCGGTCGCAATCAAAAATCTCAAACAATCAGAAAACAAGCAGTCAGTTTACATTTCTCACAAAGGGAAACCCTGATAGAATAAATCTTGAATAGACAAAAAAGCCCAGAAAAGCGGTAGTGGTAAGTAAATCAATATGGCATATTCTTGTGTTTGACCCAGTCTGCGTTGAGGGCTTTCTGGGCCTGAAGCTTAAATATCCGCTAATGGAAGCTTGTGTAGATCTAATCACGCCTGTAATTGAAGTTAACTTTGAAGCTCTCAGTCTTGAGGAATATTTAAAGACAGGAGAGAGGGACTGAAACTCAATATGGCGCACCGGAGACCCGGCTATTCATCATGCATCAATAATAAATGAACACTCCTCGCATAATTCTGCTCACGTTGTTTCTTTTTGTTTTTAATATTTCCATCTTCTGCATGCTAATGCTTCATGTTCTTGTGGTAGATATGCCATTCAGTCCAATTCAATTTTAGGTCTGCAGCACCTTTGATAAGACAGACAGTTTCATAGAAATTTGACAAAGATCAGTACCTTAAAAGCCCCAGTGATAAAACACAATTTATTTTGTGTAGATGTGAACATGTAGGTATATCAGTTTAGGGAAGAAAAAAAAAAAAAAGATCCTTCAGATTCCCAGCTCCAAGTTGGTTCTTCTCGTCTTCAGTTTACCTCATTCATTTTCTAGGGTTCAGGTCAGGGAACTGGGATGGCCATGGTAGAAGCTTGGTTTTGTGCTCAGTGACATATTTTTGTTTTGATTTTGATGTTTGTTTTGGATCATTGTCCTGTTGGAAGATCCAACCACGGCCCAGGCGGTCAGGTTTAGATTTTTTATCTGTTGGTATTTGCTAAAATCCATGATACCATGTAAATGAACAAAGATGTCCAGGACCTCGAGCAGAAAAATAGGCCCACAACATTAAGGGGGTACTCACACTAGGCGATCTGAACCATGGCCGAGCGCGTTTCCTGCTAAAAAGTTCATTTTTTTGTTCCATCTGACCATAAAACCCAATCTCGTTTGAAGTTCCAGTAGTGTCTGGCAAATAAATTAAAGTTTGTTTTTGGATGAGAGCATTTTCTTTTCTTGATCTGATGAAGGCCTTGGATGGCCGAAATGTCATGTTTTTTAATTAATAAAGTTTGAGCTTTGTAAGAGTGAGTGTTGCACCTTTGTTCAGCTCACTTGATTTTTTTCTTGAAAACCTCCTAAACGTGGTGATGTAGTTTTCACTTTCACTTTCCCCCCCTTCACTTTTAAAGGTTAGATTTTTTTGAATGAAAGATCAAATGGATTAACAATGCATATTTATTTTCACAGCCTTATCATATTTTCCAAGGGCATGAATAATTTTGTGTGTGTATATATATATGTATATGTATCTTAATTGAAAACCACACACAGTCATATGTGTCAGTGACTGTTGTAGCCCATGACGAGTAATTTTAGCAGTAGTTATGTGGTTTCTAGGGTGTTATTGGTGGTTACTTACTGGCACAAGTAAAAAGAGCCCATCCCAAGTCTCTATGACATTCTGCTTCCTGGATACTACGATTCAATTGAATGCGATGATTTACATACAAATGGATTTTATACACAATTTATACTAAAACCATTCTGCTTCTTATTTATACCTGAAGCCCTATATCTGTAACAATTCTGTTATTTTGGCACATTTTTTGTTACATATTTAAAGGCAGGTATATCATTAGCTAAATTCCAAGTTTAACATCATGTAGCTAATTATGGAAGCTAATTTCCACCACATAAAAAAAAAAAATGCTTTTTATAAATCATAATGATTATGTATATTACGTTGACACACTAAGGCAAAATTTTGAAAAAGTCATAATTGTGATAAGGTCATAATTCTGACGTCAAAATCATAAGTAAGTCAAAATGCAAGAATTAAAACTGAGATAAAAAGTCATTATGAAATTATGAGTCGAAATTATGGCACAAAAATTACATTACAGTATGATATTGAAGTTGAAACTTACAAAAATTATACATTTTGAGAGAAAATAAATCCTAATTATGACAAAAATCAACTTTTATGTCATCATTTTGACTTTTTATCTATTTGTGACTTCTCATAATTTTGACTTAATCTCATAGTTATGACTTCTCATAATTTTGACTTAATCTCATAGTTATGACTTCTCATAATTTCGACTTTATCAAAGCATCATTTTTTTCTTTTGTCGTAAAAATGGACTTCCATAGCTATCAGATTTCAAATGAATTGTTTTATTAAAATGATTTGAAGTTATCGTAGTCTTTATTGTTGACCAAAAACACACAATATCACTAAAGTAATGCACATTGATAAAACACTAATGACATGGTTGCTCTTTAGCACTGTTTACTGTTAGCAGAGCGACTGTGTTAGCTTGGTTAGCACTGTTTATGGTATTAACAGAAAGTGATTGATGGCGCAGGCCGTTGCAGAGCGCGGCATGAGTTGTAGAGGCTCCTGATATGGATGCTCTGAGATCTCCTGTATGTCAGATCCCGATAACGCTTTACTGAGCATGCTACACTCAAGACTGCAGCCGCCCGCTGGCCATCTGCAGCCAATTCACCATTTTATTACCAAAAACACAGCGTTTTCTCTCCGGCCTGCCGCGAATATGCCCTTCCAACGTTTGTAGGGTTCCATCACGGATTTTGCTGTAATGATTTTGGGAGCGTGTTAGAACACTGGGTTGTGGTCAGTCGGTGAACTTGGGGAAGTGGTCAGCAGTGGTAATGAATGTTTCGTGATAATACCAGAGGAAAAATGGACCATTCCACCCATCCCCGGCCGCTGTCTCCTGTTTCAGTGCATCGATGAATTACCCCTCTCCACAACTCTCTCTTTACTTATCAGCTTTCTCTCCCCCCCCTTCTTTTATCAGTCCGTTTTATCTCCTCTATCTGTGCCATTTCTCCCTCTCGTCCCCGCGCCGCTTGCAGCTGTGATGTCATGGGACTGTCTGTCGCCGAGCCGACGGGCAGGTTGCCGTGGCACTGCTTTCCTCCCCTCCATCTCTCTGACTTTCTCTCTTTAGATCAGATTGACGCCGGCGATCCACTACCGCATCCATTGGAGAACAAGTAAACACACAAACACACGCTCAACGGCCAAAAATGCAGTGACGCCTGCAATGTCACGCCTCATTTAGCCATCAGGCCTCGATCAGAGACGCGTACATTCCAATCAGTCAAAGTACAAGCGACGCAGACATCTGATCAATTCGTAACAATGCAGGCCAATTCCACACATACCACAAACACTATCACTCAAACCGACTGAATTGGTGTATTTTGACTGACCCCGAGGTTGCAATCGGCCTGTTGAATTGTTCCCGCAAGCATCCTCGACTGTATATGATCTATGGTGTCGCTTTAAAAACCCCCTTCATGTATTCACTGCTCATCGCCATTCTCACTTTAAATACGAACACATTTGAGCCTCTCTTCTGGGCTTTTAAGAATAAATGAATGCATTTGTCTGGATTTTTGTAAAGTACTTTTAAAAGAGGATTCTGCACTACAGATTATCTTGACTAAAAAAATCCTTGGCTGAGAGAACATCTCAGAGATAAAGCGCACAATCAGCTCCACCGCTTCTGTATTCATTCTTTCTATCTTTTATGAGACATACCTAGCCATTTTATGTACATTTTCTAGCTCCAAGGCTTTGAGAATGAACCCATATAGACAAAAAAGTTACATAGTTGGTTCGTAATTAAGATATTAAAGAAGCAATTTAGTAAAATGTTTGGAGAAAATGTAGGTGGTGTTGCCCATAAAAAAAATGCCGCCATGATTCTAGAGTGTTGTGGGGGTGGTTGCCAGGGTGTTGCTATGCTATTCCTAAGGTGGTCTTAATTATTTTAGTGCATTGCAGGGTTTTTTTTTTTGTTTGTTTTTTTAGTCTAGGAGAACAGCTCATATGTTTGTTTGATAATTAAGCCTGACTTTCTCTGTTTAGTGCCTTTTCTTTACGCTGTGCTACTTCAAATACACTTCAAAGGAAGACTTTACAAAGTTGTTGGCTTTCCAACAGCATTATTATTGATGACATTTTTATTGATGATGTTCAGTGGTGTGACACTGCTTATTTTTCTTTGTGGAAAACATCTTTCCTCTTTTGGAAAACCAAGCTTTTTTTTTTTTTTTTTGAAAACTAAGACAGCATTTGATCACTGGATTTACAGAAATCATTTCACTTTTAAGAAGTGTTTTCTCAACATTGCCACATTGCATATCTAATCAACTCCTGAGGAACACTATTATTTGTCATTAGTTATTTAACCATGTATTACTGTCTTTGGGTGGCTTTTGTCTTTCAAACACATTAAATTTTACAAATTTATGTAATTTCATACATTCAATGCAGGGATTCCCCAACTTTTTGTCAGCTGAACATCTTTGACCTAATATATTTACTTGAAGTACCCCTTTTTAAAGGGTTAGTTCACCCCAAAATGAGAATTCTGTCATTAATTACTCACTCTCATGTCGTTCCAAACTTGTAAGACTTTCGTTCATCTTCAGAACACAAATGAAGATCTTTTTGATGAAATCTGAGAGATGTCTGTCCCTCCATTGACTGCCTTTGCATATCGTTTGCAATAGTTTTTAAAGAGATCGGAAAACGAATCCATATAAATTGACCGGTTTAGTCCAAATTTTTTGAAGAAACTTGATTGCTTTTTACAATGAATAGAGTTAATTTAGGCTTTTACTTGCATATAAACCTTGATTAGCGAACATTAACAGAAACTCAACCGAACCTGAATGATTCACAAGAACAAACCTCTTCCTCTTCATTTGTGTTACGAAGATAAACAACGGAAGTCTTACGGGTTTGGAACGACATGAGAGTGAGTAATTAATGACAGAATTTTCATTTTGGGGTGAACTAATCCTTTAAGTTAACAAGTTGCAGGTAAACAAATAAAATATTTTTTTAAATCATTTTTTAGTGTTTTATTTTGTTTGTTTTTATTTTTAAATTATTTATTTTAATTTTAAACTTCTATGATTTATGATTTAACTTAATAGCTTGTCATTAAACCCACAAACCCCTGCAGTTCCATCAGGAACCCCAGTCTGGGATTCAATATGGTATAAGATTATCTATTCATATCAATGCCGCATTGAGTTCTCTTTTGCTCTTGAACTTGAAAAATCATGTCAAAATTTCAGTTTTGTCGATTTTTGTCGTATCCTCATAAGCACAGTTTAAATGAGTTAAAAAGTGATAAATGAATGTAATTCTGAGAAAATATATAAATAATTTATAAGAAAATATTTGTGAATAATTGTGAGAAAATATTAGGTCTTAAAAAAACCCCGTTAGGTCTTAAAGTGACAGCAGCCTAATAAACCTGCTGCTGTCTGTGTCATTAATGTTAACCAAAGAACAAAAGATAAAGATAAAATCACTCACTGCTCTTGACTGAATTCTTTTTGTAGCTTTAATAAGGATTAATCTATATTCAATTTATAATTTATGCAGCGAAGACTGTGCAGTGTTTGATTTCTGTATATTTACCTAGACCTACCTGAGAATCTTAAAGCACTGTTTACAAGGTTACATGGGTCAAAAAACAATAACTTTTTTCTTGCATTTTAACAGGGCAGGTAAAAATCTGAACTGGCCCGACTGGGATAGTAGAAAAATACCTTAGCGTTGAGCCTTTATATACTAAAGGCACAGTAAATGCCACTTTTATTAGAATCGGTTTAATATGAAGATTATTTTAAGAAATTAAAATGTGTTATATTTTTAAATTATTAAAGTCTATTAATTATACTGTAAAGTTAAATGGCTCTAATTAATGGCTAAAATTGAGAAAAAAAATCATTTAATAGAGACATCAGTGTCAGAACTTGGCCTTGGCCTTCATTCACAGTAAAAAGATGCAATTAAACGAATATTTAAAATATACCATCTTTATGTTGTTTCTACATTATTTTGGAGAAATGAATGTTGAAGTATTACAATATAAAATATATTAAAAACTTTAATTTTAGGTGCAATTAATCTGGATTAATTACATAAAAAATGCGTGATTGTTTTTTTAATCGATTGACAGCACTTGTTTTTTATGACTTACTTCCAGCACATATATTATCAATGTATAATACAATACTATATTTTACTTTTTATTTATATTTTAGTGGAAATCAAGGCCAAATGCAGACTAAGAAAAATATTTTTGTAGTGTTTACTGTTTATTGTGGTCTTAATTTCTTGTTTGCATTTAGCTTTGTTTGTTTGTTTTTTCAATACAATACCAGACCTGTTCAGAACAGACCTGTGATCCATTTGTAGGTATCAGCCCACAAGATGAGAACTACCTTCATTTACGTTTCCCTGTTTAACACTGATCATCCAACATTCACTTTTCCCCCTCTGTCTGAGATGATCTAATTGATGTAATGAATTGGATTATCTAATCGCAGGGATCGGGGCGGATCCCCCACCCAGCTTTTATCTGTACATGGCTTCCTGAGCTGCTTGCTTTCCACCTGCAATGCATCATGGGCCACGGAGACAGCTTTTACTTATTTGACAAAAATCGTAATGGGTGATGGGTCCCTCCTCAACCCATATACCTCAATTTGCAATTCCCAGTGGAAATGTACGGATAATGTACTGATTTTTCTTTTTTCTTTTCTCCAGTTTTCTTCAGTTTATTTCTTATGGTCAGGGTTTACACTCTGTGTCATGCGCTTTGATGCTGATGTTTAATGAAGAAAATAATTAAATAAATAAAAATTGACAGAGATGAAAGATGTTTCAATGTTTTACATTAATTTTACATAAAAAAATAAAAAAACTTATCTTGAAATTAATAGTTCTTACTAGACTGATGTCTTTGTGGCCATACAAATTACCTTGTTGTGGACCTTTTTAAAACATGGTATCCTGATATCTGAAGGTAAGACTTAAGTATTCTGTGGTGAACAGTTTGTTGGGTTGAGCAACACTGCCATCCAATGGAACCTAGATAAAATACACTTCAAACAATTTTCAAGGCTCTTCAGTGGAAGAGAGTTAATAATAATAAAAATAATAACAATACAAATGTAAAAGTATTAGATTCTTTAACTGTTTTTCCCCCCAGTATTTTATAATTATTTATATAGGCTATGCATTTGAGAAAGGCATGAACTAACACTTGTTTTAATTATAAAATTATGGATTTCTTTCATCTTATTTATGTGTGAATTTCATTCAAAATTGAGCTTTATTATGCCCACTAAGGTCAGTTCACACCAAGGATGGTAACTTTAATCAGTTTTAAATACAGTCAACTCCAGAATTATTGGTACCCTTGTTTAATATGAGCAAATTAAGGGGGCTTTGAGAATAAATCTACATTGTTTATCCTTTTGATCTTTCATTAAAAAAATATGGCACCCAATTATTGCAACCTCCTTTTGCCAAGATAACAGCTCTGAGTCTTCTTCTATAATGCCTGATGCTTTTGGAGAATACCTGACAAGAGATCAGAGAGAGAATCTCTCTAGATCCTTCAGTTTCCCAACTCCATGTTGGTGTTTCTCATCTTCAGTTCACCCCACTCAACATTAAAGATCAACATCAGCAACAACATCAGCATTGCGTGACTGTGTATTTAGTGTGTATTAGCGTTACCTGTAGATTTCAATTTCTGTACAGTCTAATCTCTAATTGTCCATTTGTCATACCATACAAACCGCCATCAAAATAAGCTGAATTATTCCAGCTGCTGTGAGAAAAGATTATGAATGATCCGCCACATGCAGCATTCTCAGATGCAATATAGCCTACTAGCTGGGACTCCTTCTTTACGTAAACAGATGTAACGTGATGTAATGAAGCAAAGATGAATGGCGGCATGCTCGAATTTCCCGCTGAAACCCACCAGTACCACTCATTATAATTTGTGCACTGGCTGGTTATGTACTTGCTCAAAAATTGATTTTGGATAATCTTTAACCAAAAAAAGTTACAGACAACAACTTTAACTTATTTTTAACATGTTGAAGTAGCCATTGTTTTCTGGTTAACTTAAAGGGGGCGGTCTTCCAGCACCCCCTATTCACTAACCGCCTTTGCTTCTTGGGTCTGAAGAATGAATGGCTTTAATATAGGCTACCAGGTAGATACATTCATAGATATCATTGGCGAGCAGTGACTTCTTTAACCGGGTATGCTGGGTGGTGCCTCGTGTCAAAAAAAGCGTCCAATGCAAATACTTTGGATGGATTTATTATAAGCGAGATGCTCACATTCCCTCTGTACAGAGTTTTAGCTACTTGTTGCTTACTATCGTGACACATAGCAACACAGCTAAAAGTATTCTTTACATGTTAGACCTTTTATTGAAAGTAGCATGTTGAGAGATGTCGTCACAAGCAACCGTGATGTGATCGTGATGTTTGAGTTGAGGGAGGCGGGACGCATGAAACGGCCGTTTAAGAGTGATTGAGTCTGCTCAGAAGAACGTCGCTGCCGCACCGATCTCAAATTGTAAATATCCCACGTTGAATATTTGTGATCAGAAATCCTGTAGGCATCCTGTGAAGCATAATAACGACTTCATCCGAACCTTTTTTTTTGTTGCCTAATTTATCAACTTTCTCATTTGCTGCAACTTTTATTAATGTTTTGCGACAAGGAGCTGTATTGGCTGTATTTAAATCAAATTAGCAATTTTTATTTTTATTTTGGGCAAATAAGCTCTCGCACTGGTTGACCACACCCTGCCATGATCTCACATTCGTGCTCAATCATGCCATGAGCCTGCGCAGTGGACACAGCAGTACGCCAAAGGGCTCTTCAAATATGAAATTTAATGGGGAAAAAGTTATCAGAGGGTCTATCCACCAATGAATAAATAGTTTTTGAGACTGTCTTTGGTAAACTGCAGGAGAAAATACTCAGCAATGGTGTTACTCAGTAATGGTGACATGAATTTGCACATGGTTTGTCTTAAAGCATATTAAAACACCACATAGACATATAAACAACATTGATTTTCACCACAGGGGGTCTTTAACAAACGCATAGACTATCGATTAACAACTTCAGATAGTTACAGAAGGGTACATACAGTAGGTCTGTCTTTAACAGTTTATAGGGTACAGCGTGGCTAAAGGCGCCGCAAGGCAAAAGGCGACTTTAATTTTACTTTCCTCTTTACCACTAGATGGCACACAAACTTGCCGCAGCACTTTCCTGAACATCTGCTTTTCAATTTTTATTAAACATATTATTAACATTATTAAAAACATATTATTTAGCTAAAGTATTTGTATCTGTGTGCCTTTTGCCCCATGCCGGGGTCCCCATGTCTGGGGTAAAAGGCCCCCCTCGCCACCTCATACATTTATAAGATTTTTAAACAAAAAGGACCACTTTTATGATTTATTTTCACACACACTCTGTTGCTACATCAATGTTCAATACAAACATATATATATATTTTTTTTTTTTTGAAAAGCTATTTTTTTTTTCTTAAGGTGTGCCTTTAGCCCTGTTGTATCCTACGCTCTTGTAAAAATAAATTTCCCTATGGAGAAAATGTAAGTACTTTTTATATGTACTTTTTTAGTTTTGAGGTTTTTTTTTTTCATTTGATTTAGTCTATTTAGTTTTGTAACAAATACAATGTGCTTTTGTTGATCATTTTTCTGCTTGGGCGAGCAATTCACGGAGAGCTTTCCCTGCGCATGTAATCCCCTATATGCCAGCAAACCAATGAGAATGCGGGACAATGATTACGATACATAACTACAGAGCGAAGGCGCCAAAGCTGTTGTGGATCCGCTTACCTGAAACCCTTCCTAACTGGCAGATTTGAAGAAAATAACGGTCGTTTGGCAAATAAATAAATGACAGACATTTACATACGTATTACCAAAAGTCTATCATGTAAGCTTCGGTGCACCTCAAACAAGGGAATTTATAGTAATTTAGTGTTAATACTAATTAGCGAGTATACGAATGTCTTGGGTATGCAGAGCATTCGCAGCTTATATGAACCGCACGCCCTTACTATGGATAAATTATCTCAGCTTTCCAAATTAATCGGGAGGACATGCCAGTCATGTGATCGTCATTAAAGGCAAACTTACGTCCTGGAAGTGGTTCATAAATACTTTACTAATGGCCTTGTTTGTGAGGAGATTGAGTTGCTCAAACGATCCTTCGAACAGTTTCCTACTCCTGCAACACGTGCCATGAATTCATATATAAATTGCAGTGATATTTGAGGTAGGCCTATTTTTCTTAACATTTAAGTTTAACTGCGAGCTGGTAATCTTCCATCTGGATGCTTTAATGCAAGTACTTTACATGTGAACTCTTTTTTATTATAGTTAGTTTATAACGTTCCGCATTTCAGACAGCGAGACGGACACTACTGTAACGGTTCTCCACAGAATGATTCAAAATGATTCACCACAAACCTAATCAAACCGGACTCTTAGATTTTTTTATTCTTAGATTAAAAGAATAGGCTCATCTTGATTTTTTTCATGCAGTTTTTAAAGTTTTTTTTAGGCATCTTGTTTGCAAATGTGGTTAAAAGTAACACAAAATGCTATTTTCATGACCAATCTTATGTGGTTCATCTATTGTATCCCCATACACAGTGGGACTTCATGTGATGCTGCATCCAAGCCACTAGGTGTCAGTACAAGACTAATGTTTTGTAAGCCAGTGAAATATTACAAATATTAGAAAAAACTTCCCAGCTTTTTTTCAGAGTCTTATATTCACTAAGCAGTGTCATTTACATAGATTAAGTGTATAATCAATGTAATCTTTACTCTGAACACTGAATAAATGCACTCAAATAACAAGCCTCAAATAACATCAGCAGTGTATTTGAGTACAGATTAGAATATCCAAAACTCAAAATGCAATTTAATATTCATTTGTGAAAAGAGGTGCTGAAGGCAGAGAAAAGAGATTATGGGTGTATGAGTCCTCTCTCTCTCTCTCTTTTTAGTATTTGAGGTGGAAACATTAACAATCTCACAGTTCAGTGCCTTAAAAAAGCCCACAGGAGTTCAGATTTGTTTCAGTATTATCCAAGATTGATCAGTCTGGATTTTTTTTTTTTTTTTTAACAAAAAAATATATTAAATACACATCTGATCAAAAACACTGTAATAGATACATGACCATTTTGATGAATTGTTACCAGTCTTACTTTTAAAGTCGTTAAGATTTTAATCTGGAATATGTTTATTTTTTATGGTTTTCATCTCTTCTTCTTACAAAATGTCCTTACCGCAACATTACAATAACGATAATTTTAAAACATTTATTTTTTTAATTTCTATAAAAATGTAATACATTTACATATTTACTTTCAAGATCTGTCAATTTTTGTAAATACCGACATTAAAAAATCATTTTAAATTAGGGGATTCAATATTCTTTATGCCATGGAAAATTTTGATGCTAACCTTAGATATCAATTGTTTTAATACACGCCAAAGATAAAATATTTTGCCTTTTATGACAAATATTGACATTTTAATGTGTAAATCCTCTCTACTGAAGGGTTAAAATAATTTTTGCAAACAACAGTCTGATTAATAATTAAAACAAATCATTGCTGCGGTAATGACATTTTGTGTCTGTAAGGACACAATGTTAATGACACATCTTAATAATGTAACCTTAACAATAGACCTCCTCATGCTGCCAAAACAGCTCTGATAGGTCAAGGCAAGGACTCCACAAGACCTCTCAATGTGTCCTGTGGTATCAGGTTGCGAGGTGGGGCCTCCATGGATCAGATTTTTTTCATCAAGCACATCCCATGTGATGCTCAATCAAATTGAGATATGGGGAATTTTGAGGCCGAGGCAACGCCTCTTTGTCATGTTCCTCAAACCATTCCTGAACAATTTTTGCAGTGTGGCAGGGTGCATTAGCCTGCTAAAACAGGCCACTGCCATCAGGGAACACAATTGCCGTGGTCTGCAAAAATCTTCAAGTAGGTGGTACATGTCAAAGTAACATCCACATGAATGAAACTTGCCCTAAGCATCGCACTCCCTCAACCGGCCTGCCTTCATCCCATAGTGCATCCTGCTGCTATCTCTTGATTGAGTGGTCGAGTTCTGACATTCATGTAGGCACTTTCGGTGGTAGACAGGGGTCATCATAGGCAGGGGTCATAATTTGTCCGGTCCACTGCTAAGCAGCAAACTGCTATTCACTTCTATATAGCATTTTTTTGAGGTACAGTAGCTCTCTTTTGTGTGATCGGACCAGACAGGTGAGCCTTTGCCTCCCATGTGCATCAATGAGTCTTGGGCACCCATGGTCCTGACCACCAGTTCACCGGTTGTCCTTCCTTGCACCACTTTTGGTAGGTACTAACCACTACATACCGTAAACAGCCCACAATACCTGCTGTTTTGGAGATGCTCTGATGCAGTTGTCTTGCCATCACCATTTGGCCCTTGTCAAAGTCAATAAGTTTCACTTATTCTTTTCACTGCTTCCAACTCATGAAATTCAAGAACTGACTTAATTTGCTGCCTAATATATCCCACCCCTTGACAGGTGTCATTGTAATTATATAATCATGATATTAACACCTGTCAGTGGTTTTAATGTTGTGGCTGATCAATGTAATATACAGTATAAAACTTGAATTTGTCTCTACCGCAACACAAGGTCTTTACCGCAACACCTAAAAATGTTGCGGAAATGACATTTTTGCTAATATTTCTGATAACTGCCAGCTAGCAAGGTCTGATACATCAGTTTAGATTTTTAGCACCACATATTCATGCATTCAACAGTAATATAAATGAATTTTTAAAATGTAATTCAAAATACACAATTACTAAGCTGAATGGTAAGGACACATAATAAATACTGAAGAAGAAAAGATGATATCTTATCTTAGTTTTCTGGATTTTGTGAGTGACCTAATGGGGGTGGCCCAATCTGTAAGCCATGTGCTCACATGCTAATTTCCCTTTCGAAAGGGAACTTCTACTCTGCGCTGAAATGCGCTTTGGGGAACGTCCACGTGACCCGGTGTCTCGAAACCTCATACCAAAAAACTCCAATCCTATTGGCCGGTAACAGTCATATGGCGCGACCCGGAAGTATAAAGGCGCGCCAACGGAAGCAGTCAGAATGCATCGTCTTTTCGGGACTGTATGTGTCAACCTCACTCTGTTTCTTTGTTTAAAGAAATTTGTTTCCAATCTGAAATGGCTGAGAA
The DNA here is from genome assembly GCA_003731715.1 of Anabarilius grahami. NCBI lineage: Eukaryota > Metazoa > Chordata > Actinopteri > Cypriniformes > Xenocyprididae > Anabarilius > Anabarilius grahami. Next base: position 2,011,018 of record RJVU01022182.1, read on the forward strand.
AGGTAAGAACTTTAGGAAGTGTACTGATCCGTGTCCAAGGTTTCTGACACCGGATGATTCACACGTCCTATGTGTTCATTGTTTGGGGGAAGAACACGCACGGACAGTGCTTGAGGGCGCTGTCTGTGTCAACTGTGAGCGTTTTCCTTTGAGAACGCTCCGTTCTCGCCTGGCCCTCTTCTCGGGAGAAGGGGCGTCAACATCTGTACCTGGTGGATCTGGTCCTGCTCGTGCTGAGGCTGAGCGGAGACTACATTCATGGGGTTCACAGATGGAGCTCGCCGCCGAATTTGAGAGGGGTGTAACCGTTTCTCAGACTCAGGCGGCGGCTGGCGAGGACGCGATCCTGGATGATGATGATGGTGTATCCCAAACATCGTCAGATCCAGGAACGAGTGTTCTTTTGGCTGCCAGCCCCCAAGAGCAGGTGATGGCAGTGGAGGAAGAAGCGAGTGAAGTAGCTTCTTTCTCCAGACCTCCCTGTCCAGCGTACGCGGAGTTACTGGAGGTTATGGAGCGTGCTGCTGGCAGACTGCAGCTGCCTTGGCAGCGTGAGAGGGAAGAGACTGCTCGCGGCAGGCTGGACGAGCGGTTTCTTTCCGGTCATAACCCTGTAACTCCGGTGAGCCTTCCATTCCTTCCGGATCTTCATGTAGAGATCGAGAAGGCATGGAAGAACCCGTTCTCGGCGAGGATCCATACACACCAGCGAAGTAATTTTGCTGATGTGGAGGGATTACGCCAGCATGGGTATGTGGCGATGCCGCCTATTGACGAGACGTTCGCAAACTATCTCGTCACTGGCAATGCACCGTCACTAAAAGCTCCGGTCCTGCCATCCAAACCCCTTAAGATGACATCACGTTTGAATGGCAAGGCGTACGCTGCAGCAGGTCAGGCTGGCGCAGCTTTGCACTCCATGGCGGTGTTGCAAGCCTACCAGGCTGATCTGCTGAAGGATCTGGATCAGGGGCAGGGTTTGTCCCCTGATGCGGTAGATGAGTTGCGCCGCACCACAGATCTTGCTCTCCGGGCCACCAAGCAGACGGCCGCCTCGATCGGTAGATCTATGGCGGCCATGGTGGCCACGGAGAGACATCTGTGGTTGAACATGGCGGACATCGGTGAGAAAGAAAAGGGCTTTCTCCTCGATGCCCCAGTCTCGCCCTCTGAACTTTTTGGCGGTTCCGTTGAGACGGTTGTTGGGAAGTTCAGAGAGGCGAGGGCGCGCTCAGCAGCATATAAGAATTGCATACCGCTCAGATCCGATTCTGGGCCCAGACACCCGGGAGGCCCTGGACCGTCTCGAGCCGAGGCTCAGAAACAGGTCCAGCGATCCAGTGTCACCGCTCGAGCGCCTCCTCCACCTCGGAGTAAGTCACAAAAGCGGCGGGATACGAGGAATAGAAGACCAGATCTGAGGGAGGTGATTGATAACCGGCGTCAGAACAAGCCCCGCCGGTAGTCAATCGCCTCTCTGGCGGGGGGGGGCAAATTAAACATCAGCCCTCACCTCTATTCCTTGGCCTCCCCGGGGGACCTTATTTGAAATAGTAACATGTTCAGATGACACCCTTGAACAGTCAGTTTGGACGGATGGGCCCATGATGAGTTTCTCTCTGACGGCCCGCCGTCTGGCTTGATAGTTAAGGGGTTCGTTTGGCAATGGAACCTGGATTATCCTCCCACTTCGGTCAGGAGGGAGTGTCGTGGGTCCAACTGCCACGGGAAAGGTAAGCAAGGCTCAGCCTTTTGTTACAGTTGACCTTGTCTTTCTGTTCCTAGAGATATTTTCCTGAACATGTAAAATTGTAGGGGTTTGATGGGCAAACTGTAGTCGTTGTGGAGTATAGATTGAGCAATGGGCCACAAAATGGCCATTGTTCAGTTCTGTCTGAGCTTCTCAGCTATTGTTTTAAGAGTATAGTTCGAGTTGCTCTCTCTGCTTCAGTTGCTATGATGTCGGCGGCTTTATTGGCCGCCTGACATCTTGTGCATGGCTTGGGTTGATAGCAAAATTACAGGTAAATATTTGCTGTTTTTGTGTACCCGTAGCTTAGTGGCTAGGCTAGAGCTAGGAAGTGTTATTTGAATAACGTTATTTCCTGGTTTTGGCCTCCTCCTGAGGGAGTTGTTGGCCGCATGCCCATTATCCCCTATGTATGTAGGCGCTTGGATGAGTGACAGATAGGTTGTAACTGTTTTTGACTTCCTGTTCTGTTATCTCAGGTGGGTTAGGCCCTTATCATGTTGAGGCAGATAAGTTGTGTAGTTTGCTACTAGGCCCCACTTCAAGCTGGAACTCTGTCTATAAAGGGAAGATTCTTTCCTCTAGGCCACTTGTTGTAAGATCAATCAAGTTGAGTAGACATTACTATAATTATTTAATGTCTGTCCTCTAGGCCTAGTGCAGATGTGAGTATCTGTCTGGAGTATGATTCCTTTTGTGAATGACATATATTAAAGCCCTTGGTGTTGCTTTAAGTTCCATATCCTTGCCCTACATGTTTTTGTATGTGAGCATAGTTTGCTGCCACAGGCTGGCACCTGTCTTATTATAGTTGGCGTGTTTCTAACCACTATGTAGACGATGGTGACCTAATGCTCCCCATCAATGATGTTTTTGGTGTTCTGAGCGCTTCACCTGTTGGATTGCGTACTCAGGATAGCAGCACCACTTTCCGAGGGAAGTTGGTGTATGTTAGTTCCTGTCTTTTCTTCCTTCGGCTAATCTTTTGTCTAGAACGTAGGCCTGTATGTCACATAGCCTTTTTCTAGTTAGCATTTGCTAGGTTAGCATGCTTGGTTTGTTCTGTTTATGCTCACATTATGTACAGTGCCACAGGCTGTGCCACATGTCTTGGAGCGTAGGCCCTATAGGCCTCCTTCAGATCGTGTGATTACGCTGGCTCTACTAATCAGCCAGCCTTGGACATTGCCTGCTGGAATGTGTGTTAGCGGTTCTCCTAGTAGTCTTTGGATCACGTACTGTTGCCGCGTGTGGCATGAATGAGTAGGTCCTCTTAGGCCTCCTTTCTGGACCCATGCTGGCGCAGTGGCTTTTAGTGTTCCAATTAGGCTGTTGCCTATGGTCTCTGATGTGGGAAGGCTCCTAGGAGCTTCTTTATCAGTTCACCTGTTGGCACAGTCTAGTATACCTTTCAGTTGCTCTGCCACCTGTTGATATAATCGTTGGCCCTGGTTAGGCCTTCCTTTTTGATTAACTGGTCTGGTTCAGCCTGCGAGAGTATATTTAGTTGTATTTAACCACCTAGGAGCAAACTGTGCAAACAGTGACCTGTTCTGCGTCAGTAAAAGTTGTGAAACAAATCCCTTCTGAGGAAGTCTTGTTACATTGCTCTCGGTGGTTTAGATGATTGCCAGTCTGGCTGCGGCCTCCTGTTTCTGATTTGGTTGGCTCCGAGGGGCCTTCCATTTCAGCTGACTGATTGGCACAGTCTGGAGAACTGTTTACAGAAAGCAGAGCCATCTGTTGCTAAGATCGTTGGCCTTCTTTAGGCCTTCCTTTTTAGCCTTCTGATTGGCTAGCTGCGACCACCTTTAGAGCTTGGGCAAACAGCCCACGTCGGGTCTGGTTTGGGTGTTGTATTTTCTTCAGGGAAAACTAACACACTGCTCTTTGGTGGTCTAAATTTTTTGGCAGCCACCTGTTGATGCCACATGTACACTAAGTTAGGCCGCCTTCTCGGCCTCTGGTGTAACATTTGGAGTTCAGCTAGAGTGTTCCTCTCGCTGAGGAGTTAGCTTGGATGCTATTACTCTGAGTGGCTAGCCCCCCAGTAGACGGTAGTAAAACCTTACTGAGGTTTGGTTTCTTACTATTGTCTCAAGTGATAGTTGAGCTCCAGCCACCTAGAAATGAGGTGGATCTTTCAGGCTCCTAATAAAGGCCAATGGACTTATCCCATATGTTAAAGGTTCTTAGGCTCCTTTGGCCGCCTTTTTCTCAACATATGGTGTATGTTGATGTGCTCGATTGATCCGAGGATCTCTTCACACGCCGTTGGCCACGGGTCCGGACGGTACTTAACCTCCTTCGTGTCGGTTAGTATCCCTTCTGGTACCTAGGAACACTGCCATGAGCTGATGCCATGCATTTGTCAAGGTAACAGGCCTCTCTAGGCCTTCTTTGACGAAGTATTGGCGTATGTGGTACTCCTCTAGTTGGTAGAGTAAAAGGTGCTTTTACCGAGTACACTGCTCGTTGGCTCGTGTTGGGTAGTATGTGCAAACGGGCAAAGTGTTCTGTTTGCTTCAGAACAGAGCAAATGTTCGGGGTGGCTTCTCTGGGCCACCTTCTGGATATTCTGCTGGTTTATTCATCATGCTGTAGGCCCCTCTTTGGCCTCCATGAGTGTTTGCCCATTGCATGGTCTACTTGTTAGGCGAGCTTTGTACTTCCCTTTGGGTTGTGTACATAATAGCGCATAGCTCCCTAAGCTGATTATGGTGGTTGGCTCTGTCCAGGCCTCCCACTGGGTTTCAGCCTGTGGGCTGGTTTGTGCTTCCCTGAAGGATCAGGCTTTAGCGCACAGCCTCCTTAGTGCGTTAATTAGGCACTAAGTAGATCCTAGATGAGCGGAAATACACTCCCCTCGATATGAGGGTTCATGGCACTCAAGCCGAGTTCTGCTCTCCGGGATACCCGTCCCTACGCACGAGTGGGGGTGCTCCTGCCGCTCTGCAGTCACTCCTACCCGCTCCCTCTAGTAGAGACTGCGTCTGGGGATTCTGTGTTTAGACAGGGTTGGCTTCACACCTAGCATGTCTTACGATAGGACCAGGTCAGCCTCCCTGGTGGCATTGAGGGTGACGTTGTCCCCTCCAGTGGCTGGGCGGGGTCCCTTCGGGGCTCCCTGCCCTCATTCCCTAGAAGAGACCACTCTGTCTGCGGAAGTGTGGATCTCAGAAGCTCTTAGCGGCCTTTTTAGGTCTTCCCTTCTCTGGAAGACCTTTCTTAGGTACAGCTTGGGCTAGATGGCCTTAGGGAATGCTGTCACTGACAGTCAGGTGTAACCCGAAGGGGGAGGTGCTACAGTTCCTTAAAACTGTTTGAGCCTTTGTCTCAGCCATTCTAGTTTGGCATGCACTCCCCTAAGCATGGCGGCGTGGGTATATCGTTCCCCAAAGCGCATTTCAGCGCAGAGTAGAAGTTCCCTTTCGAAAGGGAACGTCTCAGGTTACGTATGTAACCATAGTTCCCTGAGAACAGGGAACGAGACTCTGCGCTTCCCTGCCATGCTTGGGGCTGCCTGCGGGACAGTCCCTCAAAGACGATAAATTCTGACTGCTTCCGTTGGCGCGCCTTTATACTTCCGGGTCGCGCCATATGACTGTTGCCGGCCAATAGGATTGGAGTTTTTTGGTATGAGGTTTCGAGACACCGGGTCACGTGGACGTTCCCCAAAGCGCATTTCAGCGCAGAGTCTCGTTCCCTGTTCTCAGGGAACTATGGTTACATACGTAACCTGAGACGTTCTGTTTCCATAGAAACTAGATTTGTTTGGCTTTGAACAAATGTCTTATGAAGAGTCTTTTTTCAGTGTTGCGGCAATGACTCAAAAGTGTGGGACAGGTGTATTTAGATGAAAAAAAATCATATAAATTATGAGTAAACAAAAAAAGAACTTTAAGATGGTGTAAAGTAACATTTATATGAAACTAAATCATTTGAAATAATGTCATATTGTAAAAGAATTAGCTAATTTTATTTATCTCAACATTGAAACCACAGGTGTGGGACATGAGCAAAAATGGTGTTTGGACCTATAAATGCTTCATGATTTTTCATTAAATCATATTATTCATTCATTATTTTTTAAGTCAAGGTGTGTAATGACACAGTGTTTTTATTTATGAATGTTTAGAAGACAAATTTTAACATAAACCTTAAATTTCACTACTGGGACTTAAAATTGCCAGTAGTTGCAGAACCACCCAAATATACACACACTATATTGCCATAAGTATTGGGACACCCCTCCAAATCATTGAATTCCAGTCTTCCAATTTCCATGGCCACCGGTGTATAAAATCAAGCACCTAGGCCTGCAGACTGCTTCTACAAACATTTGTGAAAGAATGGGTCGCTCCCAGGAGCTCAGTGAATTCAAGTGTGGTACCGTGATAGGTTGCCACCTGTGAAATAAGTCCATTCTTGAAATTTCCTCACTACTACAGGGCTCAACGCTAACAATTTTTTCTGCTGGCCTGGTCGGGCCAGTGGTTTAAATTTTTTACTTGTCCTGCCAAAATTTTCACTGGCCCCACAATAAAAAAGCAAAAGAAAAGAAAATGGGCCTATAAAATAAGCATAGTTATTGTTTTCGTTGTTTTTGATACATGTAACCTTAATAAATAAGGTTATGACACAAAAAGCGACTAGATTAACTCACTTAAATTTTAAATATTGTTAGACAAGTAAACAGTAAGTAATAAAATAGGAACAAATAATCAAATTACAAGTAATAGCACAAATAAATACAACAGAATAAACACTGCTTTTCAGGTTTTTATGTAGGCTTGAACAGGAGATTTTCAGGTACAGAAATTTTAATCTAATGTAGAACTATATAACTATAGTTTAAACTTTATTAAAGTTTATCAGTCAAGAGCAGTTACAGATGCATACATGTTTTGAAATGTTGAAAATATAAAATGTTAAATACTGTTATTTGAAATACCCGCCAGGAGGTGGCAGCGAGTCCCTGTTAATGAGTGAGTCACTGAGATTCAACCGATTCCTTCAAACGTCTGATTCATTAAGTGTCGCTCAGAGACGCAAAACAATGCTGTGGGCTTTGTTTGGAACAATTTTCGTTGACGAAATAGAGCAAAACAAGCGATATAGTGTCTAAAATGTAAGTCACTTAATAGAAACTTCTTGTTTATTAAACTGTACGTTTATAAAACTGTGCTGGTGCTCTTCGTGTAATATTGGTTAACTATATTAAATTATATATATATAAAAGACATACAGGGGCATTTTTCTTGAATTTATCCATCAACTGTCCCGAGCGTCGTTCACACTGGCCCCGAGCCATCGGGCATTCCTTGTTGTTGAGCCCTGCTACTAAATATTCCACGGTCAACTGTTTGTGGTATTATAACAAAGTGGAAGCAATTGGGAACAACAGAAACTCAGCCACGAAGTGATAGGCCACGTAAAATCACAGAGCGGGTCAGCGCATGCTGAGGCACACAGTGCGCAGAAGTCGCCAGCTTTCTTCAGAGTCAATAGCTACAGACATTCAAACATCATGTGGCCTTCAGATTAGGTCAAGAACAGTGTGTAGAGAGCTTCATGGAATGGGTTTCCATGGCTAAGCAGCTGCATCCAAGCCTTACATCACCAAGTGCAATGCAAAGCATCGGATGCAGTGGTGTAAAGCACTCCGCCACTGGACTCTAGAGCAGTGGAGACGTGTTCTCTGGAGTGACGAATCACACTTCTCTGTCTGGCAATCCGATGGACGTATCTGGGTTTGGCGGTTGCCAGAAGAACGGTACTTGCCTTACTGCATTGTGCCAAGTGTAAAGTGTGGTGGAGGGGGATTATGGTGTGGGATTGTTTTTCAGGGGTTGGGCTTGGCCCCTTAGTTCCAGTGAAAGGAACCCTTAATGATTCAGCATACCAAGACATTTTAGACAATTTCATGCTCCCAACTTTGTGGGAACAGTTTGGGGATGGCCCCTTCCTGTTCCAACATGACTGCGCACCAGTGCACAAAGCAAGGTCCATAAAGACATGGATGAGCGAGTCTGGTGTTGAGGAACTTGACTGGCCTGCACAGAGTCCTGACCTCAACCCGACAGTCACTGCCTGACCTCACAAATGCGCTTCTAGAAGAATGGTCAAAAATTCCCACACTCCTAAACCTTGTGGAATGCCTTCCCAGAAGAGTTGAAGCTGTTATAGCTGCAAAGGGTGGGCCAACTCCATATTAAACCCTACAGATTAAGGAATGGGATGTCATTAAAGTTCAGTAGACATTGTTGTTTGAAGGCAGATGTCATATCTTAACACTTGGTCATTCCGCCATTTATGAGACCCGTCCAATCCATCATCCAAGGCCACAGCCAGCCAATCTGGCCACACACTGCTATGCCCCGGCCTTCTGAGAAGTGGAGTCACACTCTATTCAAACTTTGTTACACTTTTATATAGATATTTTTGAGAGTCAAAGCCAACACTTATTCCAAATCTAACCCCTTCACATTACAAAATGTAAAAATTTATTCCAAAAATATCAAAGGGCACATTAAAAGAGTCGTCCACGTGTTTAAAACCATTTTATACAGTTGCCTAGAGCAGTGTTTCCCAAAAATAAATTTCAGTCACATGAAATCATGCGCAACCCCCGCCAAAATTTAGACCAACCTTTCTTACTATTTGCATTTTAATTATACATTTGTGTGTGTTATTTGGGGACATCATTTGTTGAGATTGATGGTACATAAAAAATATTTTTCACACATTTTAGCAATTTATAAATGTTTGAATGAGTTTTTACATGGCACCCTTGCTCTTGCCAGACGGCACCCAATTTGGGAAATGCTGGCCATGGAGTATGGAACCAGACCAATGTTGTTATGAAGGTGACACTTATCAGTGAATAACAACTTTTGGTCTAGCACACAAATACAATGAACTTCTTTTAAAGTGCTTTGTCATTTTTAGTTTCCCTTTAAATAATTAAAAACATCCATTTAGATTTTGGTTTCTGATGCACCTGCAATTTGATTGTTTACTTTCCCTGGAAAGCTGCTGCTTTGTAAACAAAGGTCTGCATAAAGTGCTAATTGTGTCTGGCATCAAACATTGGCAACCAGACTAATATGATTGTCATTCACCTTTGCAGCTGCTTTTCTGTAGACCAATATGCTGCAACTTTGCTTCTAAAAAGCACAGCCGACATCTAATGATTTAATGACTGGTTGAGTATTAGAATTTCCTATAATTGAAAATAGTCATGCTGCCTTCACGTGCTAGCTGAATTATCGTAAATATGAGTTTCCTAGTTGGATATTGGACATGAACATGCTCTCAAGTCGTATTTACTACTGTCTGTTCTGACAGGGACTAAAAGGAAGAAATAAAAATATGGTAAATCTAAGTAATAACTAATCATATAATTGTGAATATGTTAAGTTATGATCAAATAAATAGAAAAACTTTTAGAATAGAGGAGAATATGTCGAATCAAACTTCATGGTATTTTGGCCCAAATTAATCTGTCAATTTGAAGAAGCATGCCAACATTGTTGTGACATGCCCTCATGCTCAAACAATGAGCAAAAGTAGATTCATTTATGAGACGAGAATACGCAATGAGACTAAACATGATCTCTGCCAAACACAAAGTGTTTTTTTGCACTCACTTAGTGGCTGCCTAGAGCATAAATCCATTGAAATGCAAGACATTTAGAAACCAAACATTTTATACTGTAAGTGCAGTTTAACCTATGCTTGTTCAAGTTGAGAAATGGTGGCTTAAACCCTTAAACTCTCAGTCTGTTCCAAACATCATAAATTATTAATTTGAAGGGTGAACTCATAGCAGCTGCACTGTTGTCACTGTTGTCAAAAGTGCTGAACAAAAAATTGCTTAAAAACTCTTTGAAATTAATGGTTTTATATCAGTTTGAGTTTTAATAATAGAAACAATGAGCTTGTTTGTTTACATTCATGCACAACCATTGTATGGCTTTGTGGCTTGAAAAGCTGTTTAAAGTACAGTTAAGAATGACATAATCATATATATATATATATATATATACACATACCTACACTCTTTAAACCTTCCAGTCTCACTGAGGAGAGCATACTGTAGGAATAGTGACTTCATAGTGTTCAAATTATACTTTTCTGTTCACTTGTTACAAAGTTCAGACTGGAGTCAATGCTGCACGATACACTCACATAATTTAGCAGTGAACCGCTAAAGGTTCAGGTTCTGGGCCTCATGTGGCATTAGATCATAAACAACATTAATCCTCTGTTAAGCAAATTAATTCTTGTCATGGATTAAACTGTATTTTGAAAGAAAAGTACAAAGACCTAGTTTGCAATTTGGGAATCAACCATTGAAGCAGGTGCCTTTCACGCAAAACGGAACATTAATTGCATGAAAGCACATTAAATCAAGGGCAGCCCCCATGGAGCAAAGTAACTAGAGTTGAGTGGTTTACTCAAAGGCAAAGCAGCCAAGTTGACAAATTTCTTTTGTTTGCAAGAGAGTAATTTTATAAACCCCATCTGCTTTTATAAATCCTTTGCAAATGTTTTGTATTTATTTCCCTTAGTGAAACAGGATATTCAATGAGGGGGGGAAAATGGGACTTTTATTTATCCAAATGTAGGGAATAGGTTTATTAATGGAATTGACTGGATTGTGAAAAGTGCTATCTACTGTATGGGGTTGGCATTTTCAGAGGCAGAACCATTACATTTTGTTGAAAGACTGTAGCCGGGTTTTCATTACAGATTTGTGCAAAATGTTTGTGAAATTTTCTAAATGTCGATAAAAAAAATTTGCGAAATGACAGCATTTCCATTAACTGATGTTATGCAAGTAAAATGTAATTTTTTTCCTCTCACGATAAATCATTCCAAAAATCATGGCAACAGATGTTAGTACTCTAAGTTTAAGTATATCATAGGCACTGCACTTCCCATTATTTTTAATCGAAGGAGACATAGCTATATCTAAGCATTAATGGCAAGGAAAGCCTCTTATACTTGGGGAGTGGCCATGTATGAGATGTTTCTCCCTCCTATCTGCTTCGAGTTCTTTCTTGATACTGTAAATTGTGGCATTTCTTTGTTGTTTAGAATCCAGTATTCCTGTAATTCTTTTGTCTTTTATGAGTTTAATAAAGAACTCTGTCTCATCTTCTGTCCAAACATACCATGCCATCTTTAAAGAATGATGNATTTTCTAAATGTCGATAAAAAAAATTTGCGAAATGACAGCATTTCCATTAACTGATGTTATGCAAGTAAAATGTAATTTTTTTCCTCTCACGATAAGTCATTCCTTCAGTTTTGCGAAATATGCCTTTTTTTGAATTGCCTGAAAAACCACCTCATGCGAGTGTAAAAACGTTTTTTTGCAATATATGGGAGTTTTTGCAATATATGAGAGTTTTTGCGAAATTCATGTTTCTATTGGGCGTATTTGCAATTCACAATTTCAGTTTGCGCAATTTAAGGGTACTGGAAACGCAGTTTGTAAAGACATTTTTTTTTCTCTTTAAAATAACATACACTGATGAGTCATGCACAGTAAGACAAGGACCATGTATTATCAAAGTAAAGATTAAAACCAAGATTTCACCCTAAATAGTGTTGGGAGGGGGAAAAAAATGTATAAATTCATAGATTTTTGTTTCTTCAACAATTCTGAGTTTAGTTTTTAAACACAGCTTCATGATGGCTCTTGCATATCGTTAGCCTCATAGCATAATTGCCCAGATCATATTTCAAAGGCAGATATCACAATTTGGCCAAAAAATGACTTAGGCAATTATGCTATGAGGCCTTCACGTGCCATCGGATATTTCGTAATTCCCACTTCGGAAGTCGTGATCACGTGCTTGTTGCCTTCAAGTGCTTGTTGTTGGAATGAACAGGAATCATGGAGGACACTAGGTTTATTCTTGCCTATTTATTGGCAAAATCATATTGAAACCAAAATTATATTTAGTGTCCCATACACTGACGACATATAAACATTCACAATGCTATATTAGTGGTGTAATGGTACACAAAACGTTTTTGAAGTCACGGTTCGGTATGGTTTTCGGTACAGCAGGTGGGGAGAAAACTAAACAAATAGTTTTTTTTTTTTTAGTTTTTTTTTTATATTAAACAGTGGTTTACTGAACAAATTGTGTTTCTGTCTTGTGTTTTTTGCACCGAACCGAAAGCCCTGTACCAAAACGGTTCGGTACGAATACGTGTACCGTTACAACCCTATGCTATATAGATAGTCCGCTTGCTGACGATTCTGTAATTCGGTCAAATACAGGCTATTTTCTCTGTGTATAAAATAGGGATGCCCCCTAATAGTCGACTAACCGTTAGGTGACAAGAAGAGGCTTAGTTGACCAAAATTGTATTAGTCGCAGGAAAAAAAATCCACAGGAAGTGGTGAAGTCACGCAGTCTGTGGTGAAGTCACGCAGTCTGTGACAAACAGATCGTTAAAAGCTGGTCTATGTGGTAATTACAGTACATCTGGTACAGTACAAATACTCGTCTATCATTCATCGACCTCAAATATGGCTTATCATCTGAAACATATAAGTAGTAGCAACTTTACATGGCCGCTCGCTTTAACATAACCTAGAAAAATGTGGGCTATTCAAGTGTTTGTGCAGAGTGTGAAAGCTGAGTAGTAGCATGCTGCATGACGGCTAACATGGAGTAGGGATGGTCCGATACCACAATTTTGGCATCGGTACGGTACCACAATCTAATACCGGTATATCAGCATTAAATCGATACCATACAGGGTCTAAATTTTGGCTCGAGTATTGCACATAATTTTACTCATTCTTGCAGGTTTCGCGTTAACAAAGCGGGACATTACCACAAATGTTTATTAGCAAATTAATCAACACAGATTATCCCATCAAATCAGTAATTGGTTACCACTTATTGTACACATGAACTCATAGTGAACTACAAGTGTTAACTAAATAATTTTTTTTAAATACAGAGATAGTATATTAAAAGCACATTTTAGTTCATATTTCATGGTGTTTCAAAATAGCACAGTTGAGTACACTTAGATGTTCTTAAGATTATCTTAAGAAGTACTAAAGAAGAATCTTTAGTACATTAAGTACAAAATTAGTGCGCGAAAATAGAGCACCTTAAGTATATATGCGCGCTGTGTTACAACACTCTCGTGCGCGTTTCAGACAACTGACGGAAATCACTTGCCCACGGCTTTTTAAACCTTGCCAATTTGAACATCCAAGCGATTTTATCATTCAGTAGTAATGTTCTTGGGAGCTCTTTGAGAGATGGTTTTACCTTAAACGGTCAAATACACACAAAATTGTCAAAAAATGTCCGTCTTAGTGAGTATTCACATAAACACAGTCGGTTATGTCTGTGAATTTAAAAAGTTTAATAGTATCATTGCATGTGTAGTAGCCTATTATCGAATCTGAAAATACATGATGCTGTCTGTTACTAAATAACATTTGTAACTTTAAATTAATCGTATGGATTTACCTATTTAATGTATTAACAATGACTATTCAGTGTTAATTTACATTTGATTACTTTATTTAATTTCTTAAACTAGCATCTCTGTACCTGAATTCTACTGTTAGAACTACCTAAACTTAAGTACAAATATTATGAGATCTGAACATCATTGGTTCAAACGCACGCTGAGCTTTCGTGTTATCTTAACAATATGATCTTATGTAACTTGTGTTGATATAAATTTCTAAATTTGATCGTTTGAATGATGCACTGACCTGTCGATCTCGTCTTGTAAGCCAGGATGAGCAAGTGACAAATGCTTGGCAATGTTTGATGGTTTTTCATCATTTTTATAAGCAAAGTAATTCCAAATTATGCATCTACTGCTCTCATTATTAATTAGTTTTGGGCGTGCTGAGTGAGATTCAACTGCTTTATCCATTTTTTTCTTCTATGTTGTCACATTTGCCGGTTTCGCGTCAGTTTGGATAGCACACTGCCACCTAGCGGTGAGCTTCGGAACAGCAGCATATATCGAAATGAGCAAAATCATAATATCGTACTGTTTGAAATAAAATATATACCGGTATTTTTCCAGTAACCTAACATGGAGGCACCGGTGCGATCACTTGCACTTAAAATACTCTGTAATTTTTGATCATACAGATAAGAGTACTGCATCTTTTGAATCTGTGGAGAGTCTACTTTTATTTGTGTGCACTCACAATAACAACAAAACGTTGTGCTTTTGTAAAATAATGAAAGCAAACGGGGTGTGCTTTCTGCCGCCTCTCTCTGTGAACTTGAGCGTGTCAAAAAAAAAAACTCCATTTAAACTTGCCTCACAGACATGAAAAATATATCTATACAAAGCGAAATGTCTACTTTTAAATGAACCAATTCAAATTTAAAACAAATATTCTCAGGTTATGTAATTCGTATGAAAGTGCATATGCGCCTCCACTACTGCTGCGATGACGAGTCAGCATCGTCAACTTCATCACTGCAGCCGAAAATACAGAAAACACTAGTTTATCAGTTATTATTAAAACGTTAAAGCAATCTCCTTGCTGTTTTTCCCCCGACGCATTCATAATCATTCCGTTTGCCAGTGCCGTGTCAAGCTTTATACGTGTGTTTGAACACTGATTAGGCTATGTGGGCATTAAAGGCTCATTATTATGATTTATATGGTTTATTAAAAAACGTGCGATTAGTCGACTAATCGATTAAAATGAACGGCTACCTGTCGACCAGAAAAATCTTTAGTCGAGGGCAGCCCTAGTATAAAACATTCAATACTCTTTAAATAATTATACATATATGTAAATATGCACTACATCAATGACAAGAACAGATGAAAAAAAACAACAACTAATAAATCATTTCTCCCCTCTATCATGTTTAAAGTTTCTGGCACTGCCATCTCTGGAATTTGGGTTTCAAAATTATTTCCAAACTTTCCAGAGGTAAAAACGACATCATGTGCAATTTTTACCTAGGAAACTCATATTTACGATATTTCCAATAGCATGTGAAAGCAGCATAGAGGCAAGCATATTCTGCTTGTTGCCAGGTCCACACACAGAACAACACACCTCTGTTTATTTGTGTTGTACAGCAATTTTTTGTACAACCATTTGTTCTTGAACTATTGAACAGTAGAACAAAAATGTAGATCAGGGATTGTATTGCGACTCGAAATTGGATCGAATCATGAGGTGCCTAAAGATTCCCATACCTAACCCTAAGGAACGACACTTGCTGCATAGTAGTTTAACTTACTGTACAATGAAATTCATTTTATTAATACAACTGGCAAGCCTTGGACAAAAACTTGTTACAGAATAGTGTTGGGAAAAAGTGATACACTCTCATTAAAATGATGACCTATTTCAGTATCGCTCATGCATGTGTGTGACACCACTACTTGGGACCAAAACACTACAGCTAGTCTATTGTCACCATCTCAACTAACCTTTTCAATGGCAAATCAACAAGAAGTTATTTGTTTTCAATGAGAGTCAGCCAAAAGGTCAGATACTTGACGATATCTAGTGTGAATGCACCCTAAAACAAGCGGTACTAATCCAGTGCAACAGAAATGAAGCACGCAGCACTACAACATATTAAAGGCCACCGGTGTCGCCTCCCCACAATATGTAGATATGTCAATCTAGCCTGACGACTCCATGTTTACACCTTGTATGTCTGCCTCACGGCTTGGAATGAAAGCTGACAGTACATGCAGTTTCATGCTTTAAAACGTAAGACAAATCAGATGCTTCCTGTCTGAATATGGTGCTGATTGAACCATTCTAATGTCCAGCATCCACATTCATTGTTCCACAGTAGAAGAACAAGCTTTTAAACTCCACACAATCTGCTGAGACTGTCATCATTTGTAAATCAATTTGGATTAAAATGTCTAATAAATTAATAAATATAATACGTGAAAATGTAGCAAAGAAACCTTCTTGGTCCAATTAATTGTCAGTTTATCGCTTAAACAGTGCTTCTGTGTTTAGCACCACACTCCCCAGTGCATTGTGACATTCCAACCACTAGATGTCAGTATACCATCAGAAATGTCCCAACAATGTAATTATATGGTCTCTTTTCATTAGCAAGTATCTGATTGTTTGAACTCACATTAAATTTAAAATTCAAATCATTCTGAATTCATTGAACCTTTTACCAGCTCTGTTGAACTGGTGAATCATGTAGATTTAATAAGGGCTCATTTCCTTATACCCAATTCCGGTTTTAATGAGCAAAAAGGTAAAAGTGTCCTAATGAGGACATTTTCATCCAAAAAGAAAAAATCAGGATTTGACCATGGCGACCGGTGGTTGTCTAAAAATCCGCTCCTAAAGTGATATTGATTTTGTCTTTATTGATTCACTACCCCATTCTCCTGCGGCCACGCTAAAATCTCTCCAGCTCAGTGCAACAATTCAACAGCCTGCGGTTGATTGTTCAACACCTTGGCAAGAGTTGAGGTCAGAGAAGACGGTTGAGGAGGGAGGAAAAGGCAGAGTAAGAGAAAGGGGACATGGGAGGTGGAAACAAGGAAATTCTGAGAAGCATTAACGAGCACATGCTCTTCAAAGCTATCTGCTCCTTTGAGACCTTCCTTAGGCCTGCTCCCTGTGGCATGTAAGTGTGTGTACAGATACGCACACACAGGAAGAATGTCTTTAATAAGTGAGCCATTGATCCAACTCCCACCACCAGGCAATTAAGAGTCCAAACTCTCTAATAAGCTCCAATTGGCTGGCCGGCAATTACTGTGGCAATGGCTGGAAGAGTGAGCATGAGGCGGCTAGACTGATTGGTTTCACTGGCCTTAATGCGATTGCGGTTCATACCTTACCGACTGCTCCACGGGTGAGCCGCGTTTGAGCAGTAATGGGCACCCGGCTACAGATATATCTCTGTGAGGCCTGATTGTACCCTGCTGTCAATAAGCAGTCACACCTTTAATGGGGACAAAGGGTGTGTGTGTGAAAGAATGTGTGTGTATGTGTACTTAAGGGTCAAGATAGTGTCATGGAATGCTCTCATTACACCAGGGGAATATGGATTTTCAGTAATGAGACAAAGGTAAGGTTTGGTGGTTTATGACAGTAAAAAAGCATTTACGGCATGGTCTCCTGTCAGAGCTGGGATACTCGAGGTAGGAACATCCTTTTCTTCGACAACCAAAATATTAATTCAGACATGATGTGTCCACAACACAACAAACCTTACTGACTTCCTGGCCTTGTGGGAGCTTTTACCATGCACTTTTAGGGGTAAAGGGTCAACTTTGTACCTTATCCGCAATTTACCCCTAAAAGGTGCATATTAGTAACCTAGTAATATGAACCCTTAAAGTACTACAGTGAACCTTTTGGGGGTAAATAAGGTACATAGATGTCCCTTTGAGAATACTGTGACAAGCTGTTGTACCCCTAAAGGGTACAGAACCAGCCATAAAATTAGACTCTTTAAAGAAATTTTTATTGTACACATCCCTGGGTTATTGTGAACAACTGATCAGTCAATGTTTCATACATCACATTACATAAGTTGTCAACACTCTTTCATGTTGACTTCAAAGTTTTACAGAGCCTTATACTATTCTGCATCTTTTCCAGAATAACTACTGTTCTTTATTGTGCCTTAAATGCACATTAACAATGCAGATTTTTATCTGCGGCTCTACTGTACCATCTTGCTGTTGTGAGATCATAATGTTCTTGTTATGGAGGCATACTGAGACAGTCTGTACTGTGAAAGTTCCCAGACGCCTAGCAACAGCTACCAGTGCTCCCTTAGTCAGCTGCTTATAGTAATATCGACATAGCAACACATAGAGCCTGGTGAACAATCTGGTTAACCCTGTTGCAGTTCCTTTACCAGTAAAGCAGCCATTGACATCACTTGCAGCAAAGTGGATTTTGTAACATGAGTAAAGGATGATCTTTGTTGCTTGCATCATACTAAATAAGAAGCCAGGTTTTAGCTGGTTAGTTTCTGCTGTTAGTTCTTGATTTGCAGGGCTCTTACAAGCATGAAACGGATTTATACATTTCTCTGTCCCCTGCTTTTGATGTTATGATTCATGTACCAACAACATAGTTGCTAATGAAGGGCTTGCGGTTGTACATGTTCTAGGGGTGCCTTTAAGGAAAAGGATGTCATTGTCATTTTCTTGTGGCTTCAGAGTGATTAGTCACATGACAAATGTTGCGAGAACAGAGTGATGATTAGCAAAAATGGCAGCAGCTGGGTCATGTACTTCTGGAGCTGCATGTGGCTTGAGCAAGTGCTACTGAGGTGTAATGGAATGCTAATGAATTTTGTGGTATTTTAAACCTCATTGATAAGTATAATAGTAAGACCAAGCAAGTCTGATCCAAATTCAGGGATACGTAGTACAATTGGGTCTGGATCTTATATGATCCATTGGATCTCCAACCATTTACCTCAGTAAACCTAAAAGGAACAGTTATGTAAATGTTACCTTGCCTCCAGAGACAATTTGTTATCATGGTCAGAGTTCTCGTATCACCTCTGTATTTTTTTTTTTTTTTTTT
>RJVU01022182.1:2029462-2047541 GCA_003731715.1 Anabarilius grahami
TGAAACTTGTATATTATATTCATTCATTACACACAGACTGATATATTTCAAATGTTTATTTCTTTTAATTTTGATGATTATAACTGACAACTAAGGAAAATCCCAAATGCAGTATCTCAGAAAATTAGAATATTTATATACTTAAAACCAATACAAAGAAAGGATTTTTAGAAATCTTGGCCAACTGAAAAGTATGAACATGAAAATGTATGAGCATATACAGCACTCAATACTTAGCTGGGGCTCCTTTTGCCTGAATTACTGCAGCAATGCGGCGTGGCATGGAGTCGATCAGTCTGTGGCACTGCTCAGGTGTTATGAGAGCCCAGGTTGCTCTGATAGTGGCCTTCAGCTCTTCTGCATTGTTGGGTCTGGCATATCGCATCTTCCTCTTCACAATACCCCATAGATTTTCTATGGGGTTAAGGTCAGGCGAGTTTGCTGGCCAATTAAGAACAGGGATACCATGGTCCTTAAACCAGGTACTGGTACCTTTGGCACTGTGTGCAGGTGCCAAGTCCTGTTGGAAAATGAAATCTGCATCTCCATAAAGTTTGTAAGCAGCAGCAGGAAGCATGAAGTGCTCTAAAACCTCCTGGTATACGGCTGCGTTGACCTTGGACCTCAGAAAACACAGTGGACCAACACCAGCAGATGACATGGCACCCTAAACCATCACTGACTGTGGAAACTTTACACTGGGCCTCAAGCAATGTGGATTGTGTGCCTCTCCTCTCTTCCTCCAGACTCTGGGACCCTGATTTCCAAAGGAAATGCAAAATGTACTTTCATCAGAGAACATAACTTTGGACCACTCAGCAGCAGTCCAGTTCTTTTTGTCTTTAGCCCAGGTGAGTTGCTTCTGACGCTGTCTGTTGTTCAAGAGTGGCTTGACACAAAGAATGCGACAGCTGAAACCCATGTCTTGCATACGTCTGTGCGTAGTGGTTCTTGAAGCACTGACTCCAGCTGCAGTCCACTCTTTGTGAATCTCCCCCACATTTTTGAATGGGTTTTGTTTCACAATCCTCTCCAGGGTGCGGTTATCCCTATTGCTTGTACACTTTTTTTCTACCACATCTTTTCCTTCCCTTCGCCTCTCTATTAATGTGCTTGGACACAAAGCTCTGTGAACAGCCAGCCTCTTTTTGCAATGAACTTTTGTGTCTTGCCCTCCTTGTGCAAGGTGTCAATGGTCGTCTTTTGGACAACTGTCAAGTCAGCAGTCTTCCCCATGATTGTGTAGCCTACAGAACTAGACTGAGAGACCATTTAAAGGCCTTTGCAGGTGTTTTGAGTTAATTAGCTGATTAGAGTGTGGCACCAGGTGTCTTCAATATTGAACCTTTTCACAATATTCTAATTTTCTGAGATACTGAATTTGGGATTTTCCTTAGTTGTCAGTTATAATCATCAAAATTAAAAGAAATAAACATTTGAAATATATCAGTCTGTGTGTAATGAATGAATATAATATACAAGTTTCACTATTTGAATGAAATTAGTGAAATAAATCAACTTTTTGATGATATTGTAATTATATGACCAGCACCTGTACATGTCTCAATGCTGATATACAGAAAATGTAAAGGGCAACAATATGTATTAACAAAGAGAGCCACTGGTAAGATGGGAGCATCATGAAGCCTTTCCATTTGTACTTTATTGATTTACTTAAGGGAGTGACTAATTCCTGTTCTACAAGTCTACAAAATGGCCCATGCTGAGGCTTAAATCACCAAATTAAAAAGGGACAATAAGACTTCACCCTCAGCTGCTAATCCGAGAACTGTGTTAATGTTTTCATTGTAATGTTAAAGGTTACCAACAGGTTAGAAACAATCTTGTCTCGAGAGGAGGCCTTTATACAGTAGCACGGAAAATATAAAAAATCAAGAACAAATCTGCTATACTCGACTCATACACTCACATCATCTCACTGTTTTCTGTGAATCCTTCACGTCTATTCTTAATGTTATGTTCTTTAGATCTTGGAAGTGTTTATTGAGAACGTACATTTATGGGATTTCAGTACTTCAGGTCATGTGGTTAAGAGTGCTTCTTAGTAAACTTCTATTAACCTGCTGCGACTTCAAACAGACTGAGAGATCTCTATTCCACCATTCTGCACAAAACTTGCGTACATATACAAACATTCCATTCGTTCTTTCTCCTCCAGTAACCTTTGTACCTTGAGTCCCTGTATTCCATTTTATCTTTAGCTTTCATTTATCACCACACAACCAGAGCTGGTGGACTTTGACACTGTCACCATAGGCGCCATGAACTTATCACAGGTACAATATGGTTCTGTCTCAAATGCTGCCCTTAGCCCTTCCAGCCCTTTTCCACATCGCATAGAGTGCTGGTTGTAGTCTGCTGCACAGGTTTGCAAAATGGTGCATCAAATGGAGCCTGCAAAGCACCATTCTGAATGATATGATGACAAATGAGGCACCCTGTGGTTTAGTGGACTTCATGAATGCCTAGGCTCCTGGTTCGTGTCATGTGTGTGGTGAACCAAAAATTGGAGTGTCTTTTCATCCATGTCTTTAGCTTGATATCAGCTGATAAAATATACAGTCTTTCTCTTCCAAGAAAATAGATGAAAAAAAAATGACACATCTAGCGCTTATTGCTTGTTTCTACCGAGTGATACGGTACAGTACGGTACGGTACAGTGCAGTACAGTACGATGCACAATTATGTCCGTTTCCATTGTCAGAATTTGTGAATTGTTCCAAAATCCCGGACCGTACCTTATAATTTTTTTTGTACTCAGATTATCTTCACTGTGTATGTAGCCTACATGTAGCCTATAATAAAATGAAATATGACATAAAACAACCCTGTCTCTTTTTTCTTAAATGTCAGTTTTAATGATCAGTAATAGCCATTATAAAAGAATAAGTATAAGTAAAAGAAGATACAATAAGAAATATAGACAAGCAAACAATTCAGTCAAACATACAAGGTCAGCGCACTAGTACAAAGGTGAAGTTAAAGGTGCTAAAGAGGATGTTTTTATACATTTTTGCAATATTACTTGAAACTGTCTTTACTAACTGATAAAAGATTATTTATTAGGTGCACTGAAAGGAATATTATTAATATACATCATCTGTGCACGAGGTAGGGCCTTAAAAACATCAGCCAATCGTTTACGCGATTATCGCGTAAACGATTGGCCCTCTGGCTTGTCAATCACTGCCATTACGTTCCTTGTGAGAGACGTGCGCGGACTGGCCCTCTGGCTTGTCAATCACTGCCATGACGTTCCTTGTGAGAGTCGCGCGGCTGCTCGCTCCAGTAACTTTCCACACTCCACAGGCCCCGCATGCAATGTTTTTGTCAGGAGACAGGAGTAACAACTGCAGATTATGAGTTACCTGCGGTGAGTCCGACATAATGAATCACTTAACGATTGTAAGCCCGATTATGAATGTAAATTGATACTTATGACTGATAGCGCTCAAACGCGTCCAGTCAGAGCCAGTTGTGTTCAGTCTGCGATTACAGTAGGTGTTCAAATTCCATGTGAAAGTATATAAATCTGCTTCAGGAGCAGGAAACAATCGCTGTATGTTGAGCACAGTCTTAGAATGTTTTAGCTAGTCGTTAAATGTGTGCCCGGCTTAATAACACAGCGAATGCCGGTGGTAAACACTCGTGTTCCAATACTCCTGCACGAGTTTTGGGAGGCGTTCCCTTGAAAAGATCTGTGAAGGAGGGGGGTTGTTCTTATGCATGCGCTCATTTTAAAAACTCAGTCGACGAAAAGATCCTCTGTACCACCTTTAAATAAATATATGAAGTTATGAAACTTCCCTTTGTCCTCAGCCAAAACGATTTGCCCGGGAACAAATTATAGATTCATGAGACCGAAGATACCTGATAGATACACAAAACAACATTTTTAACCACTGATTAATGTTTAACCCCTACAGAGACATCAGAGCCAGCGGCAAATGTCAGAAGGACTAGCCGAGGTTCAGCACAAACTAGGCTACCATAATATGTGAACAACATGTATGTACATGTTTTTATTTTTGAGAGAATAACATTTTTGCGTGGTTAATGAAAAAAAATGACACTGAAATAAGGTCACAAAACAAATACTAAATATGTGTTCACAAGACTTCTGGGTACTGAATGTAGAAGACTAGAATGTTTGCTTCAAAATGATGTGAAAATCATGCTGTCTATTCATTCACATAACACAATATAAGACACTTTTTGTTTGGAAAGACAGTATGCTTGGAGGCGTGAATAATCCTGAATAATGTTGTGATTCAGATCTGAGGAGTCAAAGACCTGCATAATGAGCCACATAATGAGCCTTTTAGTCAGGTGTGTAAGAGAGAACTGTACAAGAAAGGATATACAAGAAGACAAAGTAGTTTATTTTGTAGTTTGTTTAGAATATGGTTAGCAATATAAATGAGAGTCAAAGGCACATTTTGAGTACACAGTTTTACTTGGAAATAAATCCTCCAAGGTGTTTGGTGTTTCTGGAGAAAAAAAAAACTTTCCTGCTTCCAGTCAGTTATCTCAGTAACATATTCATGCAGTCCAATGTGGACCAATATCTGGTCACTATGATTCTCAAATATGCGAGATAAATGAAAAAAACATTAGGGGGCATGCTGATAACAGGATTATTTCAACTATTGTATTAACGTTAATATAATGTCCACTATGTTTTGAAAACATGATTTTTGTGATTTCATGCATGCATGTATTATTGCACATCATGTGAAGAAAATTTTGTATAGACCTATTACATCTTAAATTGTATACAGTATAATTTTCCGGTCAAAAGTTTGGACACATTACTATTTTTAATGTTTTTGAAAGAAGTCTCATGCTCATCAAGCCTGCATTTATTTAATCAAAAATACAGGAAAAAAACAGCAATATAACAGCAATAATAATCTATTTGAATGTACTTTAAATATAATTTATTTATGTGATTGTTATTCTGGACTGTGATTCTTGCTGCCTGCCTATTGACCTGCCTGTTATTGTTTATCCCAGTCTGCCGCCTGCCTCTAACCTCTGCCTGTCCCCGTTTACCCTGTCTGCCGCCTGCCACAAACCTTTGCCTGCATTCTGGTTTATGATTCCTGTACTGCCCTTGTTTCTGAATAAACTGCAAATGGATCATCACTCGTCTGAGTCGTTACAGAAGACTTTGTCACTAAGCGATCCAGCAGCCATTGTTCAGCTCTCTACGGAGATATCAGCCCAAGCCAGCCAGCTGGCTGTACATCAGCACCAGCTCACGTGTTTAACAACGCTGACAGAGGATCTGGTACGCTCTCTGCAAGGCCTCAATCTTCAGCCAGCCACGCTGCCAGTTACCAGCCCACCTGCAGAACAATCTACCAACACTGTGAGTCCCAGACTGGCTTTCCCTGAGAAATTCGATGGCGCATCTAACAAATGCAAAGGATTCCTACTGCAATGCTCACTGTTTGTCCATCAACAACCAGCACTTTACACCACGGAGAACAGTAAGATTGCATTTGTTTGCTCCCTGTTAACTGGTAAAGTGCTGGAATGGATAACAGCCGTTTGGGGATCTGATGGTTCCAGTTTTCACTCATTTGAGCACTTCATGCAACGTTTCAGAGAGGTGTTCGAGCGTTCCAGTACTGGCCGAAGTTCAGGTGAACAACTACTCACTTTGTCCCAGGACACACACACTGCTGCCGAATCACGCTAACTTTCCGCACGCTAACTTTCCGCACAGACCGATTGGGTTGAAGATACGCTTAAACTCCTGTTCCGCCGTGGGCTGAACCCCGCACTTCAGACTGAAATGGCTTGCCGAGTTCATGGACTTAACCATACAAATTGACAACCTCATGCGATCACGCCGTCCTGCACGAATTCCAGCCCCTGCAACCACATCATCCACGGGAAATCTTGAACCCATGCAGCTAGGCTTCACTCACCTGACTCCTGCAGAACACGAACGCCGAGCCCAGAACCATCTATGCATGTACTGCGGCCAGTCAGGTCATTTCAAGTCTTCCTGTCCAGTGAGACCAGCAGTAAGCAGCACTAAAGCGGTGAGTGAGCCAATTCAGACCATACAGTGTGTTAAAGTGCCAGTTAAAATAATCAGTGGCTGTAAAGATAATGGTGGATGGATTGTTAGATTTGGGAGCCGCAGGCAACTTCATATCCAGGGAATTTGCTGACAAACACAAACTTGCTCTAACACCCTGTACTTCTCGCTTGGCAGTGGAGGCGCTAGATGGTCACCCGATTGGAGAGGGTCGCATCACACACATCACCAACCACCTACAAATGCAAACTGGCTTACTTCACCAAGAAACCTTACAGTTCTATGTCATCAGTTCACCTATTCATCCCCTCATCCTGGGTCTGCCCTGGTTACGGCGTCATGATCCCAGTATCTCCTGGAGAAGTGGATAAATAATTCAGTGGAGTGCGTCATGTCAACAGAACTGCATTCAGCCCAAATCGTTCATCCCCGTGCATGCCGTGTCTGTCACCACACCCAGACCCGAGGTCCCAGGACTTCCTGAGGAATATGCCGACCTCTATTAAGCTTTCAGCAAAGCCAAAGCATCACATTTACCTCCACATCGCTCCTGGGATTGCGCTATCGACCTCCTTCCTGGTTCCGCTATCGACCTCCTTCCTGGTTCCACACCACCCAAGGGCCGAATCTTCCCCTTGTCTCATCCCGAGGCAGACACCATGAAGAAATACATAGAGGAAGAACTCGCCAAGGGATTTATCCATCCTTCCATTTCAGATACCCTCTTCCTCTTGTCCCTGCAGCCCTGGAACAATTACGCCAAGCCAAGTACTTCACCAAACTAGATCTACGTTCATCTTATAATCTGATCCGTATCAGAGAAGGGGACGAGTGGAAGACAGCTTTCTCTACATCATCTGGACACTACGAATATTCCGTTATGCCGTTCGGGCTGTCCAATAGTCCTTCTGTCTTCCAATCTATGATCAATGATGTGTTTCGGGACATGCTGGACAAGTGGCTGGTGGTCTATATTGACGACATCCTGGTGTATTCAAAGTCTATGGAGGAACACGTCCAGCACGTTCGAGCAGTCCTACGTCGCCTCATTCAGCACCAGTTATACGCCAAGGCAGAGAAATGTGAGTTTCACCAGACCAAGACTTCATTCCTGGGGTATGTCATCAGTCAGGAGGGAGTGGCGATGGACGATCAGAAAGTCAGAGCCTTACTGAACTGGCCAAAGCCTCAAACACTCAAGGAATTACAACGTTTTCTGGGGTTTGCGAACTTTTAAAGACGCTTCATCAGGAACTTCAGTTTCGTAGCTGCACCTCTGACTTCGATGACTCGTCGGACCTCTTCGTCACTCTCATGGACTCCCGAGGCCTCTCAAAAGTTTCAAGAGCTCAAACACTGCTTTACCACAGCGCCCATCCTTCATCACCCAGAGCCCAGCAAAACGTTCATCGTGGAGGTGGACGCCTCCAGCACAGGCATTGGAGCGGTGTTATCACAGAGACACGAACCAGCTAATAAGATGTATCCCTGTGCTTACTTTTCACGAAAACTATCAGCTGCTGAACGCAACTATGATGTGGGAAACCGTGAGTTACTCGCCATGAAGGCCGCCATGGAGGAGTGGCGACACTGGCTCGAGGGGTCTCAACTCCCATTCGTTGTTCTCATCGACCACAAAAACCTTGAGTACCTGAAATCAGCCAAGCGTTTGAACTCTCGTCAGGCCAGATGGGCCCTCTTTTTCACAAGGTTCCACTTCTCTGTCACTTACCGTCCTGGTTCCAAGAATACCAAGGCAGATGCGTTATCCAGAATACACGAAGAGAAAGAGTCAGTCCAGAACCCCGAGACCATCTTTCCCACCGGTCTCCTGTTAGCGCCGGTTCAATGGGACATCTCCACCGAAATCAACCTGACAAACACAAAAACTCCACCACCACCCGAATGTCCGCCCGAACTCGTCTATGTCCCTGAGCAACACCGAGACAAATTACTACACCATGTTCACGACAGTCCCAGCTCAGGTCACCCAGGCATCACCGCTACACTACAAATACTCAAAACTAAGTACTGGTGGCCCTCCATATCTAAAGATACAGCGCACTTTGTCACTCACTGCACCCCCTGTAACGCCACCAAATCCTCACACCAGCCACCAGCCGGACTACTTCAACCGCTACCCATTCCTCACCGACCCTGGTCACATATTGCCATTGACTTTGTCACAGATCTCCCTAACTACCAAGGCAACACCACCATTCTGACTGTGGTAGATCGTTTCTCAAAGTCCTGCAGGTTAATCCCTCTACCCAAATTACCCACGGCAATGGAAACCGCTGAGCCTTATGCAACTACGTGTTCCGGTTCTATGGCTTGCCTGAGGACATAGTGTCTGACAGAGGTCCACAATTCACCTCCAGAGTCTTGTCAGCTTTCTTCCGCTTGCTCAATGTCAACATCAGTCTCACATCTGGCTATCACCCACAGTCTAATGGTCAAACTGAGAGGTTGAACCAAGAACTCACTCGCTTCCTCCGTACCTACTGTCACAGCCAGTAGGCCGACTGGAGCCGATATCTCATGTGGGCCGAATACGCTCAGAATTCCCTCCAGAAACCAGCCACAGGACTCACACTGTTCAAGTGTGTTCTCGGCTTCCAGCCTCCGCTATTCCCTTGGTCCCGTCGCCCAGCACCTGAGTACACCCCTGGTCAGTGGGTTTGGCTGTCCACCCGGGATCTTCGCCTCCGGCAGTCGTGCAAGAAGCTCAGTCCTAGGTATGTGGGTCCATTCAAAATTATTAGACAAATTACTCCAGTTTCATTCCGTTTACAACTCCCTGCTAATTATCGTATTTCTCCTACATTTCATGTTTCTCTGCTGAAACCCGCTGACGGTCCGAGGGAGTGTCAGGGGACCACCACGGCCGAGGACCAGAGACCTCCACTGCTGCTGGTTGACTACGAGGCGGTATACCAGGTCCGGGACCTGCTCGATTCACGACGTCGCAACGGGGTGTTGCAATATCTGGTCGACTGGGAGGGTTACGGTCCGGAGGAACGATCCTGGGTCAATGCTAAGGACATTCTCGACCCTTCACTCACTGACGAGTTCCACAGGATGCATCCGGAGAAACCGGCCCCCAGACCCAGAGGTAGACCCCGACGTCGTTCAGCCCCTCGCGTCAGGAGCCGCTCGCAGGGTGGGGGCTCTGTTACGATTGGGTCCTCTGCGCACGATCTCTCGGGCCGCCAGAGGGAGCCCTCACCAGAGTATTCGTTTCATTCGGACTACATTTCCCTTACACCCACATACCTGGGACTGATCACGCATGCACCTGCCGCCAATCACCTCATTACCACACACTACTTAACACGCACTCTCACTACAGTTCATTGCGAAGTCTTGATCAGCCACGGTTATCATTTCTGAGCGCTTATTACGATTGTCTGCCTGTTGCCGATTGGATTGTTATTCTGGACTGTGATTCTTGCTGCCTGCCTATTGACCTGCCTGTTATCGTTTATCCCCGTCTGCCGCCTGCCTCTAACCTCTGCCTGTCCCCGTTTACCCTGCCTGCCGCCTGCCACGACCCTTTGCCTGCATTCTGGTTTATGATTCCTGTACTGCCCTTGTTTCTGAATAAACTGCAAATGGATCATCACTCGTCTGAGTCGTTACACTGAGGCTGATTTGGGGCCCTGTAGAAGTTTGGACATGCCCTGACATTTGTGCTTTTTTCAGTTGTTCATAAACATATTAATGGAATAGGGGTCATTACACTGTATTCAGCACGAACTAGGCTACCATAATATGTCAGGAACATGTATGTACATGTTTGTATTTTTGAAGGAATAACGTTTGTGTGGCTATTGAAAAAACAAAAAACTTAAGACACTGAAATAAGGACAAAAAACAAATATTAAATATGTGTTCACAAGACTTCTGGAAATTGGAGGTTGTAGACTAGAATTTTTGCTTCAAAATGATGTAAAAATTATCCTGACTACTCATTCATATAAATGATTAAAAAAAAATTGTATGCATGGAGGTGTGAATCTTCATGAATAATGCTGTGATTCACACCTGAGAAGACAAAGACCTGCATAATGACCCGCAAAATGAGCCCTTTCAGTCAGGTAGGCTATGTGAAAAAACCCTCTGTGATCATGCTCATAACAGTATTAACATTAATACAATGTCCACTCTTGACAGAAACATGATTTTTGTGATCTCATGCATGCACGTATAATTGCACATCATGTGAAGAAAATTTTGTATAGGCCTATTATAGTTTAAATTACAGTACCAGTCAAAAGATTGGACGCATTACTATTATAATGTTTTAAAAGAAGTCTCATGCTCATCATGCTGTATATCAAAAATACAGAAAAAACAGCAATACTGTGAAATATTTTTAATTTTAATTTAATTTAAAATAATGGTTTTCTATTTTAATATACTTTAAAATATAATGTATTTCTGTGATGCAAAGTGTCTGAACATTCATGTTACCTCTATGGCATTTCATATAGGCTTTTAGCTTAAGGACCATGGTATCCCTGTACTTAATTGGCCAGCAAACTCGCCTGACCTTAACCCCATAGAAAATCTATGGGGTATTGTGAAGAGGAAGATGCAATATGCCAGACCCAACAATGCAGAAGAGCTGAAGGCCACTATCAGAGCAACCTGGGCTCTCATAACATCTGAGCAGTGCCACAGAACGATCGACTCCATGCCACGCCGCATTGCTGCAGTAATTCAGCTGTGAGTGTACACAAATAAAAGAAGACATTTCACAGATGTATAACTCCTATTTGTATGTCCAAAATTGAGTCAAAAGGTACAAAAAACAATTTTGAGTCTCTTTCGCACTGGTGATGACTGAGGTGGTATTGCTGGCACGATGGCCGACCCCTGAGAGTTAAACAACTACATTCTCACCTGAAAAACTCTTAAAACTACATTTCATGACACAATAAAGTAATATTTTTAAATTATGTGGGTTTTCTCCTCCACTATTGACACTTGCTGGTAGGTGCGAGATACCAAACTAGTGTGAACTACCAAGGAAGCAAGTCCGAACTTTGTGTACTTGGTAAACGCAAGCCGGATCAAGGTTTACCGTCCCAAATCATACCATACTGTACTGTACCGTACCGTTCCGCTCGGTGAAAATGAGCCATTAGTGGCATCAAAATATTTGTCCAAAAAAAAATGCTTTCTAGAATAAGAATGTTCCCTTCCCGCAGTTACATCTGCTATGACTAGCTTATTGGCTGTTAGATTTTTATTTTTATTTTGATGGGATGATCTCATTGATTTGTCCCCACTTCCTGTTTCAACAGAACATTTCAACAATTACTACATCACACCACCCCTGCTCATGAAGTTATAGCCCCCCCCTCTCATATATTATTTTTCAGTCATGTCCATGAGCATCTGTTGTTTATTCTATTGCAGTTCTAGTTGCGGCAACAAGCATCAGCGTTTCCAGGTGCTCTACTGTTATGGCTATATGTAGATGTTAATGGAAATGACAGATTACATGGGAATAGCACTGCTTCTTGGTGTCCCACTGAAAGGTCAACATTCATGTCCACATTAGAGTTCTCGTTGTGGCTCAGTATGGACCACCACCAAC
The DNA here is from genome assembly GCA_003731715.1 of Anabarilius grahami. Taxonomy (NCBI): domain Eukaryota; kingdom Metazoa; phylum Chordata; class Actinopteri; order Cypriniformes; family Xenocyprididae; genus Anabarilius; species Anabarilius grahami. The sequence goes on from RJVU01022182.1 coordinate 2,041,147, forward strand.
ACACGCACACACAGAAAGCACCAGTGGATATGATCTCTCCTACTAGTCTACTTTTAGCTCTTAGTGTCAAAGAAATAAATATAGTTCTTCTGTGGGGAAATCTTTCGAGCTGTGACCTCATAATGTTGGATGATCCCCCTTCTGCCATGAGAGAGAGAGAGAGAGAGGGAGAGAGAGAGAACCACCAGATGGACGCTTAGCAGAGGATAACAGTCAGTCAAGAAAATACTAGCACTGCAAGCGTGGCAGTTTCTGATTTTGAAAGGCCAAATTGTTATATTCTCACACTCTAGGCTAGACATGTAAACACAGCTATCACACACAGAACTTACATTATTACAACGTTCTACTGTTAGGTTAAATGGGTAAACTGGAGGCAGTCGGTTACATTGACTTATCACTATTACTATTGATCAAATTTTCGTTTTAGGGATATTAGACCAGAATATCATAGACTTTGGGGGGACTCTTTTGACTCCGGTGAGTAACCAACCACCTAGCAATTCCCAGAAAGCACACTGCAATCCACTAAAAGGCACTCTAGATCAAGACAGTCTATAATATTCAGAGAAAGCTATACGTTGACAATCTCAATGGCAATTTTTGGGGTAAATTTGCAGTAAATCTGAAGTAAGCAATTAGAAATCTTCCATTTTATTAATGGTGACTCATGAACTCTTCATTCTGCAGCCAGGTGGTTTTCAGCCAGTCACCTGAGCTCAAAATCAGAAATTGTGATGTCATGACAGCACTGACTGGCTGCTAACCATGATAGCTTAAAGCAGTAATTCTTAAAGTGTGGTCCGCGGACCACTAGTGGTCCGCCATCGCCCCCTAGTGGTCCGCGAAAAGATGACCTAAACTAGGCAAGTGTTTATAAAATCGTCACCACCACAGTTTTAAACTAGTGGCTCTTTGGAATGGCATTAAGTGGGACCTAGGCTGTTACAGTATGTTTAATTGCAGTTTTTTTTCCCACATGTGCAGTTTGTTGTTCATATTAAGCTGCAACTCATTTCACATTTACTTTTTCAAATTAAATAAAAATTAATATAATAATTTCTGATCATATCATTGCATTTGTGTTTGAATAATTCGTTTTTGACTTGAAACAGTTGCATATTAAACTTAAATTTAGCTTATCCTTCCTATTTTGTTGGTTTTTGGGGGCGTGTTAGAGTGGGATTCTGTTAGGTGGTCCTCAGAAAAAAATTGGAAGATAAAGTGGTCCTTGGGCTGAAAAAGTTTGAGAAACACTGGCTTAAAGGGATAGTTCACCCAAAAATAAAAATTCTGTCATCATTTACAGGTTTAGAACAACTTCAGGGTAAATGATGACTTTTTATTTTTGGGTGAACTATCCTTTAGAGATCTACAAAGAAGACCCGGGACCCGTACGTGTTCGGGTCTATATTTTAAATGGTCAGCCGGGTCCGGGTCGGGTCCCAATCTATTACTTAGTTTTTCTGTTCCTATTGTGTGCAACAGTAATGCAAACAAACTTCAAATCTCAAAAACTGCTTGCAGCCTTGCACACACAAATTTAAATAACATATTTCAAATCACCAACAAAATCTGAGATGAACTGTCACGTGAATGTTTCCTATGACGCTCAAATTGCGTTAAAAAGCTTATATTTCAGGTTGCTCCAGCTAATGCCCATCTACAATTTCGGTCAGACTCAGCTTAGAGAGCACAGAAATTATCACAATTAGGTAATGCCACTGAACAAACAATAGTTATTGTAGTTCAAAAGTGCAAAACAGTTGAAGTTATCTTAGTATGTGAGTTATCTCAAAATACAACGGAATGCAAAACTGTCGGTTCCGGGTAGTCCATTTATGGTATTTCTGTCTTGTATGGGTCCGTGTCCAACTTTAAAAATAAAAGTCAGGTCCGGGTCAGTTTCGTGTAGCACAATTATGGGTCTCTTTGGGTTTGGGTATGAATTTTTGGACCCATGAAGACCTCTACTATCCTTCTAACCCTGCTACTCATGACACATTCGTAACCATATAGCAACACTCTAGTTACTGACCACAATGTACAGTTTCATTGTGGTGAGTTTTGTATGTAAGCACCACTTTATTTTTTTTAATAAAATGTAAACCTCTAGTAGTAGTTTAAAACCACAATTAGTGATAATGCTTACTAAGGAGAGGAAGAAAAAAGAATGAAGGGAAATGACGGTATCTGCTTTTCAGTACCCCTTTCCTGTTTTGTCCCACATCTCCAAAGCACCATTAGTGTGATTTTTTTTTTTTTTTTTTTTTTTTTTTAGCTGCCCATAACTGTGTGTGTGATCATCACAGGATCAATAGTGCAGCGTGATATGTTTGTTGGATGTTCTGCCCTTTCACCCCTCTCTGACAGTTCTGGGACGTGCTGGTATTATTTATAGCTCTCTTATTTTTAATAGGGGATGAGTTTCTGTCTAGCTGCTTCAAGAGCTGTGCTTTGACTATAGATCGCAAAAGATCACAGCACAAAAGGTTTAATCACCCTGTAACTAAGATTGGTGTTCAGTGTGTCATTGTTGAAAAAGTGAAAATAAGATAAAGGATATAGATTTTTTCAGTATCCTTTTTACTTCACTTTCAACACAATTCAAGTTTCAAATTTAAAAAAAATGCAGTATCCCTGCAGTCACAAATCGAGATGCTACAAATCAGATTTTTTTTTCTTTCTATACAGTAGTTGCACGGCTGTTGCTATTAATTCATTAATTAATTTATTAATTTATTTATTTATTTCATATAATTTAATTCTATAGCGTTCTACTTTAAAGTGAGACATATTTAATATATACTGTATTTTGTAAATTGAATGAAACTTGGACTACCAGAAAAATTTATAAAAATGTGGAACCAAAAATGATTCGGACACTTTGACCTGACCATGTTTTGCTAAAAGTCCCTGTAAAGTCAATTCTGAGAATTCTTTCTAAACACTTTATAAATGTTACAAATGTATTGCTGAAACACATTACAAAGACTGAGAATTGTGTAATGCTTAATTGTGAAGTTAGAGCGTTAAACAGTTTTTCACCAAGTCTCTGTTCAGGATTTTTTGGGCAGAGCTAAAACGGTGGTCTGATGACGCACTTGGGCCCCCGAGCATAGCCCTGCCCCTAACACTATATAACTGTCGATGACGCACCAAGCGTGGCGCCACCCCTAAAGCTACAGCGGCTCACTCACTCAATCTCGAGTGTCATTACAGTTATACAGCCCTTTGCGCATTTAGCTACTAATGCCTTCGTCACGCAAATGCATATTACATGGTGGTTATATACAATACAGCTCGGTCTCCTTATTTAAATTTCCTAAAACGATGATATGAAGGATTCTAAAGTGATCGTTCAACTGATGATATGATATGGAGCCAGAAAGAGTCTCTCCCGTCCCGGCCTTCATCCTCCCGTCTCGCGGCGCCGTCATTTGTCGACTCGACAACAGTCTGCAGCATGTGCCCACCAATGAGTCTAAGTTGCCGTGTGTGTTATAAAAAGTAGGTAGTCCACAGTAACTCTACTAAAATCTGCAACCCTCTAACGTGATTCTTTTTATATGCATTAGTATGTTTTACTCATTAGACAAGTCAGTTGAGGCTGCAGCTCTCGCGAGTGGGTGTGGTTTCAGCTCCGACAGCGGACACGCCCCCAGTGTTTGAGAGCAGAGAGCGCTGCCTATTTTTTCGAGATTTTGATGACTTATTTCATTTACTTTCAGATTTTTTTAATCATTCAAATTTGGCTGGGTGGTTAATAACACATTTTTCTGCGGTGTGACAAACTCAGAACACATACTTTAAAATGACTTGACAGGGACTTTAAGTGTTATCTGACATAATTAAGATTAAATTTTTTTTTCTGACACAGTTTAACTCTGAGATCATTTTTTAAACTATAGTGAATAAACTGTATTATTGAATAAAATGTTCAAGGTGTCTGAATAAATTTTGATTTGACTGTGTGTATATATATATATATATATTGATAGATGGATAGATGGGTGGATGGGTGTGTGTGTGTGTGTGTGTAATACACACACCTTGTTTTAAATCCCAAGAAATGCTCAAACACAACAATGTTAAACATGTCAGTGCAGGAAGCAGCGGCCCAAAAATAGCCAGCGGGGCATATCCCAGCAGGCAATGCTGTGAACAAAACAGGTCAGCGCTGAAAGGGGTATGGCACCGCTGGCCTGCTCTCTTTGCTCATCCAATCCTCCACTCCAAACACCTATGAACTTAATTATCAAATGAATAATTAATGTTTGATTGCACAATTCCCCCCGGCTGTCAACAGAGGATCGTTTATCATAAGATTATAATTTATTACTAATTGGTTTGGCATGAGGGTTTTTCATTAAAATGATTTGCTTATTAAATGTGCAAATTTTGTTAGCCGGAAACTTTTTCGATGATGGCATTTTGATTATGTCGCCCACAATGGTTTAAAACAGTTAAGTGTGCACTGAATCAAATATGAGAGCTAAAAATATGTGTTAACTTCATAACAATAAAGAGGTCTTTTATTTAAGTGGGTTAGTCAAAGCTGATTAATAGGTACATGTCCCTGTGATCCTGGGTTACAATCAATCAAATCACTGCATTGTGAGACGTGTATAAAGGTGAATTTATTTTTGGAAATGAAGACACCTTTGGATAGATCATAGTGGGATGGGTTAGGTTTTTTTTTAAGGTTTTTTTTTTTTCATTGTATTTTTTCTTTAACATTTTTAAAGTGGTTGTGGTTTAGATAAATGACAAGACACTAATTCTTGGAGAGAATGTTTTAGCATGTTGACTTTTCTTTTTTAAATTGCAAAATCGTAAATTGCAAAAATCACATCTAAAATGTGCTTAATTTTCATTCTGCAAAAAATAATTACCTGTATTTATTTATTTATTTATTTTAATTCTCATTTATTCTCGTTTATTTATCTGTCAGTTACCTGGCTGCACTTATTGTCCATATATCTGTCAGGATCAAAAACTTTTCTGTCGGCAACTGACTTTGACATCAATTTCTCCTTACATTTTGAAGATGAAAACTTGCAATTGTATTCAGTCTGAATATTTTGGGAGTTAGTTTATTTCAGTACTCTTGCAGAGCTTAAAGTGGCCTATTTTTTACCAGGCCTTCTCAACACTAACCTGTGAAATAATAAAAACAACACCTGATCTGCACCTGTTGATTTTAGCAATCATACTTGTTGACAACTGCTGCAAGTCTTTAATGAAATTACTTTGACCCTCTTTAGCCTGAATACATTACTGTCAAAAGCATAGTCAAAAAATAATAGCTTTAAAGACATTCTCTGTGGGACAACACAAGCTCATTCAGCAATAGAAATTACAAACAAAACCCTCGACTACACAAGCAAAGCACCCATTAAACCAAGCTCTGAGCTACGCAGCACAATGTGTTGGCCTGTCAGTCATGGGAGAGCAGGGTCAGTGTTTAGTGGCCAGCCACTGTGCTCTATGTGGCCTGGCTATCCTGAATTAATCCTGGAGTGAGATACTGGCCTAGACATGCCCTACTGGGGGGGAGGAGGAAGTGTTTGTAGGATGTCAGCTGACCAGATGGAAGTAGACAGACACGGAGTGCTAAAGGCTTGGGAGAGTCCAGTCGCATAACATGCCTCTCAGAGTTGGATTGTCACTGTTGTTTAACACATGCATGCACACGGACTCACACACAGGCCACTGGGCTTTTGAGAGGGCTCAGTGACTTCATAACTGTACAGATGAATGCACTTTGTGTATAGTGGGGGGAGTAATGTTGTTTTCACATGCACATTCATTATATTCATGTCAAAGGGAAAAGTAACATTGACTTCTGCCACCTATAGCCTTACCTGACTTCTTCACTGGTGACGTACACCAGTGGCATGTGGTGACCTTCTGGGCCTAAAATTAACAATCGCCAAGCCCCAGTAAAAATCGGCGTTGCCAAGTATATGAAATGGTGTCACTCGCCAGTTGGCTGGTAACATTTTTATGAATTCTATCAATGCGTGAACATAAACAAACGTGAACGATGCTTGTGACAGTCGATGGGCCAGCGCTGCATCGTCACAGAAGTTTACTATACACCGCGTTCCAAATTATTATGCAAGTGACATATCAGTAAGATTTCAGTACAATAAACATTCAGATTTTAGTTTTTCTAAGAAAATGTTTGTTTGTTTATTTATCCACGTCTTTTTAGATAACTGGTATCAATCTCAGACAAAATAAGTTGCCAGGTCTATGGAAACCCTACTTAGAGGTTGTTCCACATTATTAAGCAAGTCACAGTTCTCATGCAATATGGGGAGGAAGATAGATCTTTCTGAAGATGAAAAGCATGAAATGGTCCAATGTTGTGCAAAAGGCATGAAAAC
>RJVU01022182.1:2047581-2065742 GCA_003731715.1 Anabarilius grahami
TTCATTATATTCATGTCAAAGGGAAAAGTAACATTGACTTCTGCCACCTATAGCCTTACCTGACTTCTTCACTGGTGACGTACACCAGTGGCATGTGGTGACCTTCTGGGCCTAAAATTAACAATCGCCAAGCCCCAGTAAAAATCGGCGTTGTCAAGTATATGAAATGGTGTCACTCACCAGTTGGCTGGTAACATTTTTATGAATTCTATCAATGCATGAACATAAACAAACGTGAACGCGTTCCAAATTATGCAAGTGACATATCAGTAAGATTTCAGTACAATAAACATTCAGATTTTAGTTTTTCTAAGAAAATGTTTGTTTGTTTATTTATCCATGTCTTTTTAGATAACTGGTATCAATCTCAGACAAAATAAGTTGCCAGGTCTATGGAAACCCTACTTAGAGGTTGTTCCACATTATTAAGCAAGTCACAGTTCTCATGCAATATGGGGAGGAAGATAGATCTTTCTGAAGATGAAAAGCATGAAATGGTCCAATGTTGTGCAAAAGGCATGAAAACTGAATGGAGATTATCAAATTATCATAAGATTTGTGAGTGATTTAGAGCACAGCAGAACTCGGTCAGATAAAGGCTTATTAATGAAAGTTCCTGTCAAAAAAATGTATTGTATTAAAAGGGCAGCTATAAAAAAGCCGGTGTTGAGCAGCAAACAGGTATTTGAAGCTGCTGGTGTCTCTGGAGTCTCAAGAAGCTCTCCATGCAGGCTGCCAGTTGTGTGTAAAGATACATTTTAGCCACTTCAAACCAAAGCTCACAAAGAGAAACATTTACAATGGGTGTAGAATTACATTTTCAAACAGTTTTATTGCTGTGGTGTTTTTTGCAGCATGGGATAGTGCATAGTGCATTGTATTTCAGAAGGCACTATCCTCCTTTTTATACCATAGATGAAAATGGCTCGTTATGAACTCTACATATCTTGCAAAAGTCATTTTAATACCCTCAGAGACCCTAAAGGGACCTTCCATCTCAATTCCCAATATTCCAGCCCAAATCATCACCCGCTAGCTCCTTGCTGACGTCGCAGTCTTGTTGGAACGTGCTGGCCATTCACCAACCATCCAGAAATCCATCCATTTAGACCATCCATTGTAGTATGGCATTAGTCAGTGAATAGAACTATTTAAAATGAGTCTTCATGTATTTCTAAACCCACTGTAAATGTTTCTCTTTGTGAGCTTTGGTTTGGAGTGGCTGAAATGCATCTTTATGCACAACTGCCAGCCTGCATGGAAAGCTTCTTGAGACTCCAGACACTAGAAGCTTCAAATACCTGTTTACTGCTCAACACTGGCTTTTTTATAGCTGCCCTTTTAATACAATACATTTTTTTGACAGGAACTTTCATTAATAAGCCTTTATCTGACAGAGTTCTGATGTGCTCTAAATCACTCCCAAATCTTATGATAATCTCCATTCAGTTTTCACACAATATTAGTTGTTTTCATGCCTTTTGCACAACATTGCACCATTTCATGCTTTTCATCTTCAGAAATATCTTTCTTCCTCCCCATATTGCATGAGAACTGTGACTTGCTTAATAATGTGGAACAACCTCTAAGTAGGGTTTCCATAGACCTGACAAATTATTTTGTCTGAGATTGATACCAGTTATCTAAAAAGACATGGATAAATACACAAACAAACATTTACTTAGAAAAACTAAAATCTGAATGTTTATTCTACTGAAATCTTACTGATATGTCACTTGCATAATAATTTGGAACGCGGTGTAAAACTAAATGCTAAATAGATATAGAAATACTAAACTGAGCTATCTTTTCACGTTGTCTTGAACTTGAGTGGAATTTTCACAAAATTGTCAAAAAATAGCAAGTATCCTAGTAAACATAGTTGGTTATGTCTTAAGTGAATGTAAACAGTTGAGAAAGTAAATGCATGTGTACAGTATCAGTACATTATATCCGTGCATTCGCTCTTAAAGTGACAGCAGCCTAATATGCTGCTGTAATCAAACAACAAAGGACAAAGAAAAAAACATTCACTGCTCTTGACTGAATAACTTTAGTAACTTTAATAGGGATTAATTAATAAGGATGTTTAACCCTCTGGGGTCTGAGGCTAACTTGGGGTCCTGGAGTAGTTTTGACATGCCCTGACATTTGTGCTTTTTTCAGTTGCTTATAAACATATTAAAGACAAAAGTCCCATTACACTGTATTCAGCACAAACTAGGCTACAATAATATGTAAGCAACAAGTATGTACATGTTTGTATTTTTGAGAGAATTATGTATATGCGTGGTTTTTGAACAAAAAGAAAAAGTCACTGAAATAAGGCCTCAAAACACAAACTAAAAAATTTTTTCACAAGACTTTTGGGAACTGTATTTTAGTCTAGAGTTTTTGCTTCACAATGATGTAATCATTCTGCCTGCTCGGACGCATAAAACAATGTATTGATTTTAAATTTCTAAGACATTTTTTCTTTAGACGGGCTATATGCGGGGAGGCGTGAATCTTCATGAATAATGCTGTGATTCACACCTGAGGAGATTAAGACCCTGCCCCTAATGAGCCGCATAATGAGCCATTCAGTGAACTAAGAAAGAATGCAATGACAAAATAAATCTATAATTTTTTGTATGTAGTTTAATTAGAATATAGTTAACTATATAAATGAGAGTCAAAGAGACATTTTGAGTACACAGTTATAGCTGGAAATAAATCCTGATCAAAGATATATCTGAACATCACTTACCTGGAATTTGGTGTTTCTGCACTGGATAAAAAAAAGAAAGAAAAAAAACATGATTTTTGTGATCTCATGCATGCACGTATTATTGCACATCATGTGAAGAAAATTTTGTATAGGCCTATTACATTTTAAATTACAGTACCGGTCAAAAGATTAGACACATATTACTATTTTTAATGTTTTTAAAAAAATAATAATAAACTTTAAAATATAATGTATTTGTGTACACGTAATGTACTGTGACTTACAAGGCTTTATGGCTGGGACAGGTCACTTTGTGCATGTGACAACTATCTCACAAACTTTAGACAAAGCTGGCCTATATGGCAGGGTGGCAAGAAAGAAGCCTTTCCTGAAAAAGTGCCACACTCAGTTTCGTTTGCTCTATGGGGGGCCACATGTCTGATCATGTTATATTTCCAATCTGATGATGACAAGTCTAAAACTCTGAGTTTATTAAATGCTATTCAAGATATTTATTTTATTTTGAGAAGACCCTAAAATGCTAACTAATGTTTATTGCCATCTTCTACGTATCTATTCAGTGTTGTAAGAATTAACTCGATCAATTATAACTCAAAGGTAATTAAATTACAGTGAATAAGAACCGAATTAACTGTAAATGATTCAGAATTAATATTTAACACTTTTTCAATATTTCGTCCACCGGAAAATTGAGGTTGAAGTATTTTACCAATTCTGGACAAAATATTATCCCGTGGCCAACGGTAATAATATAAAGTTATGATTACTGATATGAGCAAGGTAGCAAAATCTTAGTTTAAGGCACTAATTTGGCAAGCACAGCACAAGACACTTGTATACGTGAAAAATCAAACAAGACTTTATTGAACTAATCTAATACACACAAACTAATCTAACGAAAACACACACACACACTCATTCATTCAGTTACAGAGAAATGGTGAGATTGTTATAGGGAGGTGAATGTATTCCCCAATAGTTTGTTTGCACATGACGTCACAGCAGCAGCGCGAATGAGTCTGAAGGGCGGGGACTGATTTTTCTATATAGGAATCCTATCAAAAACTAAAAATCTGTATGTTTTGCGTTGTTTACGGTTGCTCAAATCATTAAAATCGAGAACCTAGAAGGTGTTTATATCGTTTACATAACTTATACCGTTTTTTATAACTTATTTCATTTTTTTTACTTTTAAAAGTTGTCGCCTTTTATAGCGTTTTGCGTCTGCTGATACTGAAATTAATATGGATACCCTTTTGTTTTTGACTTGGTTAAATATTCACATTCTTCATGCTATCGTTTGCAGGGAGGAGAAGATATTTTATCCTATTGAATGATAATTTGGTATTTTCACTTCAGTTTTGTAGAATTCTGTTTACAATGTCGATGTGGTTACCATGAAAACAGTCACACACTGCTTCAGCCATCATATGGTAGAAAAAGTCCAAATAAAATAAATGTGTTCAACAAGCTGACAGAAGTTGATCCATTTATTTGTTGGAAGCGTGTAAATCTAACTGTAGTTTTAATGTTGTCTTTGTAAATATTCACTTTCCCATATGGCCACGAAGGAGAATCGGAGGGACACGTTCAGGGGACAGACACCGACATGCTGTATTTTTGTATTAATTTCAACAAATGACAACCAAAATGAAACCCACAGAAGCTTGTGAACAGTTTTGAAGTGGCTGTGTGCAAGTCATAATTATTCACAAGCGAGTGAGTCATACTCTCAAACATAATGTTAATTAATTATTACACAAAAACCAAATACAAAACTCAGCTAATTATGTGATTATTTTGAGTGAAAGGCAGTGGGTTTATTTAGTGACATTATTACATTTGCTAGTCATCTTCCCTCACCTCCTCAACCAAGGCGAAAATTGTATTACACGGTCCGGTCTTTTTCCCCGAACGATATCATGAGTTCCTATTACAATTCTCAGTTCAGCATAAATGACCAACAATGGCGAATTTTTCACAATCATAACATAAAATTAAAATACTGCACTAACTTCACTAGCAGAAAGGCAGCGCAATATAAACAAACCAAACTAGAACTGAACACGGCGTGACGGCAGCTTCTCATTCTCTATTTCTACCTCCTCTATGGCAATCAAGTCTTTCAATTCAGTAAAAAAGTCGCTCCTCTTCATAACATAAGGATCACATCCAACATATGTTGTGATTTTCTGTTTAAACCTTTCTAAACCAGCACAGAAAGGACTTTTCCCCATCTCTTCCATTCTAATTTTCACTGCTTGCCCTCCACCGTAATTTCGTGCGTCGCCAGAACCACGTGATTGCAAACAACCTATTGTCTAGTTTTAACAATATTCTTTGACCGTAACCTGAGAGAATTAATATACTAGCAATTCAACCATAGTTTCATTTACTTAATAAAAATTGCACCAGCTCAGCAAATTTAGGAGACCTGTGTTACTTGCGTTGGATGCTCCTGTAAGCTCGGGTTCCTTTCGTGACGGAGTTGAAGGAATTTTTGCGGTGCTGCTCTGCTGGAAGTTGGTCAAGAGTTCTGAAGAACGGCGTTCCGTGGGGAAATAGTTGGCTTTGCAGGAAATGGAATCTCCGTTGAGTGGTTGCAGGGTTATGTGTTGCTGCATAGATTTCTCTCGGCATCTCAAGGTAAACTAAAAGACAGAGTGAGTCTTCTTTTGCGAAGTTCACTGAAGGGTCTTGCAGGGGGTTTGAGCGAGTTCTTGTGAAGTGACATGTGGCCAAGTATGGTGACCCATACTCGGAATTTGTGCTCTGCATTTAACCCATCCAAGTGAACACACACAGCAGTGAACACACACACCGTGAACACACACCGGGAGCAGTGGGCAGCCATTGGGGGTACGGTGCCTTGCTCAAGGGTCTCACCTCAGTCGTGGTATTGAAGGTGGGGAGAGCGCTGGAAATTCACTCCCCTCACCGACAATCCCTGCCGGACCTGAGACTCGAACCCATGACCTTTGGGTTACAAGTCAGACTCTCTATCCATTAGGCCACGACTGCCCCTTCTTGAAGAGGTTTACTTGCGGGCAGGGCGATGGTTGGTCCGCCGACTCAGCAAAGGCCAAGGCGAAGAAGTACAAGCAAAGGCAAAAGCAAAAACACATTGTGCGGTATTGGGTTTTGAACAGTTTGTTGGTTCCGCCTTTCTGAGTGTTTTAGGTCCGGTTTCTCAAACTTTTAGGGATTTTGGTCAGAACTTTGAGAAATTAGCTTTGCTGGTTCAAAAGTTGTACATCTTAAATAAATCAATATTGCATCAAAATACTGGAAAGCATTCATCCATCACAACCATACCAAACAGTACATACTTTTCTGTCATTGAGGTAGATTTTCTTAAAATTTACCTGTAAACAATATTTAAAACACACAGAAAGAATTACACAGGTTCTATGAACAAAATAAAACATGCTTAATACATATATGTTAAAGGCTACTTCTGGTGATAAGTTCATATCTTTGGCAGTATTTCTGAGTTTGTTTCTGTTTGAACAAAGAGAGTGGCTTCACTGTCTGCCAGGGAAACTTTGGAATGTCTTTTGAAATGCAAACCTGGGCAGAGGGAATGTTTCCTGTAGGTGATTTCCCGTGGTGGCCTGCTGTGACTTTCACCTCGAGATGTGTCGCAAGTCCGAGTTTCCAGTGGGAATTTACACCTTGTGTCCTGGTGTTTGCTGATCTATCTGTTTTCTTAAAGTTAACAAAACGAAAGAGGGTCTCTTTGATCTTTTGCTCTGTTACCACAATCAAATGTATTTGCAATTAAGCAGACATGGAGGAGCCATCTTCGATCAGCCATTTTAGTCCCCAGGTTCAACTTTATGGCTCACAAATGGTTCGGTGGGGGGAGTTGGATCTCTTTGATCTTTTGGATGTGGAGTTGTGTTAATTTGGTGGGCTTCGTTCAGGAATAATCCTACAGTGTATTGTCTCTATTGTTTTGTGGTGTAAACTGCCCCATTCATTTTCAGTCTTCCATGCACACATTCACACCTCTCCGACCTGGTTATGGCTCTTATTATTATTTTCTTTTGTCTCTATTATAATTACTGATGATGTTCTATTCAAGCAGATTAAATCCCTCATTTCTTTCATCAAACTTCTCACTTCACCATCTTTGAAACTGTATCAAATGCCCTTCTTGAAAAAAGAAAAAGAAAAATAGCTGAGCTTTACAATTAAATTTTTGTTTTTTTGCATTACATTCGTTTAGAACAGGTGCTTATAGTCTGTTAGCTTAGCACACCAACAAAACACGACAATTTATGAGATTAAAACCATGTTTTTGCTCCAAACTCAAAGTCAAGTGTTTTAAATAATCTTCTGTGATTTGATGTGGCTTCGGGTAAAAAAAATCAGACAGAAAATATATTATTTTATGAAATTCTGCACAATGAGAAAAGCTATTTCGATTAGCATTGCATTATAAATATAATCTATTATTATGAAAGTACCCGACATGGCATGAATAACACAGATAAACCATATATCGTCACAATCATGTAGTGTTTATTGTCTTCAAAAGTGTCAAATCTGCATGTTATAGTGATCTCTGAAAGCCTCTGTTAATTCCTGGAATGTCACATGGTATGCCTGTTCTTCACCACATGTCATTTGTGGACAAAATGTGTACAGAGCACCCTCCAGCTGCAAGTATGAATAGAAAACACAGTACATCACAGTATCCAGGGCTAATAATGAATACAATGGTGCATTTTGGGTAAAAATTGAATAAATATTACTCCTCTGTATAGAAATTTGACAAACATATGAGAATCCTTCAATATTTCTCCAAATGTGCATGCTTTTAAGCTAAAAGCCCTGAGGGATGTTGTTTTGTCAAGTTTTTTCATGACGATCTTACAGGAGTTTTTTCTTAATTAATGTGGCTGACACTCATATTTCAATGAAACGGTAACGACTCCGTTTTTCATATTCAAAACTCCTGACGCATATTAACAAATAACGGTCACTATACGATATTGAGAGTAAAACAGAGGTTAAAACTTGAAGCTTGAGTCTTAGATCTTTTTAATGATGTATAGTTAGTCAAGGTAATTACATTACATCTAACAGTAAATTTGAGCTAATTTAAACAAAGAAGCTTCAGTGCGTCAGCGTCCTCATTAAGGTTAACAGGTTAATCTAATAGAATATGGTGTCACCATATTTATTAAGGTTACATGTATCAAATACAATGAAAACGTCTCGGGTTGGATGAATTAAGACGCTCACAGGCATGAAGGGAGTATGGCAGAGCGACGCAGTGTCTCAATCCCTATTCAGGGAACCAGGGTTTGAACGTAACCCGAGACTTTCCCTTTCATGGGAACTCGAGCTGCGTCGAGACGCGGTGGGAACACTATACCCACTACGCCATAATACCAAATGTCTGTATGTATCAGGTCAAAAGAACAGAAGACCCCAGAGTGGAGTCAAGATCCAGGTTATAGAACCTGAAGAAAGTGTGAGGAGAAGACCACCCTGCTGCATTACAGAAATCATGCAGGGAGACTCCCGAGATAAGCTTTAGAAGCAGCCATACCCCTAGTATTATATGAATGAGCTGGAACGGCTAAAGGTGAGGGCTGTCCACTGTACTCATAAGCTAGCCTCGACTACCCACTTGCTCATCCTCTGCTTGGATGCAGGACACCCTTTCCTTGGTGACCCGAAACAAATAGATCTGATTTACGCCACAGGGCAGCTCTGTGGACATAAGCATCTAGAGCCTGAACAGGGCAGAGCAGATTGAGTTTTTCCTGATCTGGTGAAGAGAAGGGTGGAGGACAGAAAGCTTGCAGCATGATAGGGCCTACAGTATTAGTAGGGACCTTAGGCACATAACCCGGTCTTAGGTGAAGAAAAACTTTAACCATGCCTGGAGAAAATTCCAGACATGATGGAGCAACCAAAAGGGCCTGCAAGTCTCCAATTCTCTTAAGAGACAAAATGGTCAGAAGAAAGATGGTTTTTAAGGTGAGGAACTTTTCTGGAACCTCTTCCAAGGGTTCAAACAGAGCCAGGGTAAGACCCTCCAAAACAATGGCTAGGTCCCAAGCTGCTGTTCTTGTGCGCTGAACAGCCTCAGAGTGCCATGAAAAAAACGTATGACCAGCGGATTTCTCCCTACAGATGACCCATCAATGGGTTAAAGGATAAGCCAAAATAGCTGGTACATACACTTTAATAGTGGAAGGAGATAATCCTGTGGAGAAACGTTCTTGCAAGAACTCTAGTATATGGCCCACAGTGCACAAGACTGGGTCAAGATGACATTCTTCACACTAGGAAGAAAATAATCTCCACTTAATGGCATACAATTTCCTCGTAGAAGGAGCTCTGGATTGGAGAATGGTCTCTACCACCCCCGTGGAGAGACTGGAGTCTATCAGCTGAGCACCCTCAGGGGCCATGCCCACAGCCTTCACAACTCCGGGTGAGGGTGCAATATCGTTCCTCTTGCCTGTGACAGGAGATCTCGTCTGACTGGAATCTCCATAGGAGGACAGTCTAAAAGGGACACCAGGTCCGAAAACCATATTCTGGTCGGCCAGAATGGGGCTATTAGCAACAGCCGAACCCCATCCCAGCGAACTCTCAGAACTTTTGGGAGCAGAGCGATTGGGGGAAATGCGTATAGACTCCGGCTCAGCCATGTCTGTACCATAGCATCCAGCCCCAGAGGAGCTGGATGAGTGAGGGAGAACCATAACTGACAGTGAGTCATCTCCCCAGATGCAAAGAGGTCTACTTCTGTATGGCCCCTCAGGTCTGGGAGGAAGTGTTTGAGGGCTCGAAACACAGCCATAATTTCCAGCCGATTTATGTGCCAGGAAAATTGATGGTCCCGCCACAGACCCTGAGCTGAGCGACCACTCATGATTGCTCCCCAACCCGTGAGGGAAGCAGCCATCATTATCATTACACGACGACAAGGAGTTCCCAACACAGGCCCTTGGGACAGGAACCAAGGCTTTTTCCACATGACCAAGGCACGAAGGCATCACCGCGTGACCTTGATCATGCGAAACAGACTTCCCCTCAGGGAGAATTCCTTGCTCCTGTTTTTTAAACAATGAAGTACCGGCTGTAAAACCCTGAATCCCTGCTGGGAAGAGGGACCCGTTCTATTGCCTCCTTTTGCAGAAGAGCCTGTACCTCCTGTTCCATGACCAGATTCTGCTTGGGGTTTACCACTGTGGACAAAACTCCTCTGTCTGCAGGATCTATTGAGATATATTTGGTAGAAGTTTCCACGCTACCAAAAAATCTATTAAAGGAACCAGTCTCTCAAGACTGGTCTCTGGTATGAGATGAGTGGCGAACTCAGTGCCCTGAAGCGGCGAACCGGCAGGGAACAACCGAACTGGCCCCTCTGAAACCCTCCTCAGGGGGAGCAAACATCCTAGGGCCGCTACGTTTCTGGGCGGACACTGAGACATATGTTCGCTGAGAACCGCTGCGCCCTGAAGCACATTATGTGGCAAGGTTGGCAGAACAGCTCCCAGAGAGCACCGAGGGGAGACGGGCACCGTATAAAGAGGTGAACACCGACTCGCCCCGGAGGGGATCGGCACTAAGGGAACCAGTCTCTCGAGACTGGCTTCTAGTGCTACACGAGCGACCAGCTCAGTGCCCTGAAGTGGCGAACCGGCAGGGAACAACCAAACTGGCCCCTCTGAGACCCTCCTCAGAGGAAGTTACTTTTTTGGAACAAAGAAGTAATGGCTGTAAAATCCTGACAGCTTGCTGGGAGGGGGAACCCGTTCTATAGCCCCTTTTTGAAAGAGAGTCAGAACTTCTTGTTCCACAACCAGAGACTGCTCCGGGTCCACTACTGCTGTGAGAACCTCATTAAATCTGGGCGGGCGAAACTGTATTTTGTAGCCCTTTTCTATTATTTGCAGTACCCATAGAGATATATTCGACAGACATTTCCATTCCGCCAGAAACTCCACTAAGGGAACCAGTCTCTCGAGACTGGCCTCTGGTATTGGATGAACGGTCAGACCAGTGCATCTGAACTGACCACTCTATGACCCTCCTCGGAGGATTGCTGGAAACCGCTGCACCCTGAAGCACATGAGGTGGCAGGGTTGGCAGACCGGCCTCCCTTNTCTTTTTTTTTTTTTTCAGTTCCTCGGAATTTCATGTAGCCAGATATTAAACAGACAAGTAAAAACTATCTAGATGAAAGGCTGAATTAAGTATTTACATACAGACCTATGCTCTTCAAAGCAGACAATATTTCATTTAAATCTCAAATTAAATGCAGCCAGAAAACAAACAGACAAGAATGGCTGAATGACAGGCTGAATATATTAGAATACAAAAAGAATTATAGCTCATAATAGTTTGCAAGCGATTATAGGGAAAAGAGAGAAAGGGAAACTCCTGTCTGCTCAGTTCCCTCCAAATATATATAAATTACGGGCACATAATCTATGCGCAGCCTCAGCAAACGCGAGATCCGAGCCATATACTCTTTATTGGAGACTTAAGCCACACGCTGCCTCAGCAAATGCGAGATCCGAGCCATATATTCTTTATTGCAGACCTAATCCATGCGCTGCCTCGGCAAACGCAAGATCTGAGCCTTGCATTACACTTTTATTCTCTCAAGAATAAAGCCAACAGGAGCGGAGCTTAAATCTCCCGCTAGTGCATGGTTTTCTTTACACTTCGGGACATTTTTATGAATGAACACTGTCAGCCCCATGTGAGCTGACGTGTATGCTCCACTCCCATCAAACAACACATAAATTGTGTGTATCCCCAGTCGCTTTGTAGTGTAGCACAGGGAGGAACACAATTCAAACTGCTGTTCGCTATATCTTCAATATTTGTAAGTTTACAAAATCAGAAAGATATTTGATTTAATTTCTCAAAAATTAAATAGAGCAAATAAACAATCAGCAAGTATATCACGGTCTGAATATTTCAAATAAAACACAAAAATAATCATAAAATCATGGCTTTCAAACACAACTGGTTTGTTTTTGATGTTAGAATAATAGACGTGTGATTTTAAAAACACGATATGTGTGTGAGGTGGCGAGTCCTCAAATCGATATCACAATATCCACCTCCTCAGAGCTGGACATGTGAAGTACAGGTGCCTCAACCCGGGGGGAAGAAACCGCAGAGCGTGCTTCCACCCTCGGCAGTCGTGGCCTAATGGATAGAGAGTCGGACTTGTAACCCAAAGGTCATGGGTTCGAGTCTTGGGTCCGGCAGGGATTGTCGGTGAGGCGAGTGAATGTCCAGCGCTCTCCCCACCTTCAATACCATGACTGAGGTGAGACCCTTGAGCAAGGCATCGTACCCCTACTGCTCCCCGGGCGCCGCAGCAATGGCTGCCTACTGCTCCGGGTGTGTGTTCACGGTGTGTGTGTGTTCACTGCTGTGTGTGTGCACTTGGATGGGTTAAATGCAGAGCACAAATTCCGAGTATGGCATGTCACTTCACTTCACTCACACCTGGGAAAAGGCACTGGACCTGGCAGGTAAGGGCAAAGAAAGGGCGGCACCCGTCTCTAACCCCTATGCCAGATCTGTGAACCCCATGATCTGAGCCACCGCTTTGCGGGACCCGCACCACAAGGAACGCGAGCCGCGGCGCCATCCTCAAAGAGCGCCCGGCAGTAGCGGAGAGGTTTTATATTAAACTTATCACAACCCCCTCGAGGGCTGCCTGGGCATGCTCCGATCCCATACAAACAACACAGAGCTTGTGTGTTGTTCTCCCTACCCCCGTGAAGTAACGAGGATAAGGAGAAGCATTTTGCTTCAGTTTGCTTTCAGTTTGCTCGCCATAATTTGCTATAATGCTTATATATATTGTGCTTTTGACAGACAACAATAAATAAGACAGACAGATACACAGAAGCTAGCGTTCTTTGTTCTGGGTATGCCTTATATTTTCCTGGTCTGTGACGTCACCTGCCTTTAACGTTCTGTCTCGCTGTTGGACAGTTTACACATGTGCTTCACGATGCAATCACGCAGAGGCGTTCCCACCGCGTCTCGACGCAGCTCGAGTTCCCATGAAGTGGAACAATAACTAGGCTTATTTTATAGGCCCATTTTCTTTCTTTTTTATTTTACTTAATTTTTTTATTGTGGGACCAGTGAAAATTTTGGCAGGGCAGGTAAAAATTTGAACCACTGGCCCGACCGGGCCAGCAGAAAAAATCCTTAGCGTTGAGCCCTGCAACCACTTCTGTCCTGATTTCTTTTAGGGGAGGGTCTATGGGCAGGTAAATGTATGGTTTTTCTCAGATGTTTCGACTTAATGGACAAAATAAGCTTGTGAAATTTACATATGAACGTGCCTAGAGACGAAAACATATGGAGAGCATCAGCTTTCATTTCTGCTCTGATAGCCACAATACCACGCCGAAAACTATAAAATGGTTAGAGAAATCCAGCGTTAGCATCAGTTCTGGCAGGTCACGTCAATCAAGCTCGCATCAGCTGACTCCCCAGTGACTTGTATCTACCTATAGGAATACGACGCCTATTACAGCATCCATATATAAGCTCCTCAGTATTATCAGCAGTTAATTAAGTGGCGAATTCGACAGGCAAAACAGCATCATCTAACTAGGAATTGTGCAATCGGGAATTTAGCGAGAGGGATTCGTTCCCTACATGGATTTCACCTCTTGAACAAGCGAATTCGCCGCACTGATCATAAGCCGCCTGAATTGGAAGTGCCTGAGTTAACGTTAGCATTGCTTCTTGCATTGCTGCAATTAGACATGGACTCGATGAAGTTATACTAATGACTGACTCAAGAACAAGTTCAGATGGATCTGCACTCCCCGCATGAAGAAGGATATCAAGAGAAGATCAAGCATCCACTTCACAGCCGGCTATTTCTCTCTCCTTCATCTCTGAATGTTTTCAGAAGCTAAGTTCCTTTTAATGCTCATTGTTTTAAAGCTATCAGGTATTAGCAACATGCTGTTGCTAAGGCTATCAGTGTTCCTTAGGCTTCCAGTCATTCTCAGTAAAACTGTTTGCAAGCTTTTGCGATCGTATTGGCAATGTGCGTTACTGGTCGGGGCGCTTTTGTTTGTATAGCCACATACACGCTGGTCGGATCACCTGTGTTTAGCGCTATACAGGTCTTTCTCAAAAAATTAGCATATTGTGATAAAGTTCATTATTTTCCATAATGTAATGATAAAAATCAAACTTTCATATATTTTAGATTCATTGCACACCAACTGAAATATTTCAGGTCTTTTATTGTTTTAATACTGATGATTTTGGCATACAGCTCATGAAAACGTCTCGGTTACGACTGTAACCTTAGTTCCCTGAAGAGGGAACGAGACGTTGCTTCGAGAATGACGCTGTGGGAACGCTCTGCGTAATTGCGTCGTGAAGCACCTATGAAATCAGTCCAATGGCGTGAAGGAAGGTGTGTGACGTCATGACCAGGAAACTATAAAGCAAACCCAGACCAAACAATGTCAGCTTCTGATAGGCCGAAGCAAGTCGATCACAGGCATGCCGGAAGTATGGCAGGGCGACGCAACGTCTCGTTCCCTCTTCAGGGAACTAAGGTTACAGTCGTAACCGAGACGTTCCCTTTCAAGGGAACTCGCGTTGCGTCGAGAATGACGCTGTGGGAACGTTTATACCCACGCAGCCATACTGACCAGTGCCTGTCTTGTGTGAAAACAGTGAGCACAACTAAGACAAAGCAACTGGGACCCAGGGGTGAAGCCCAAATCTAGGTTGTAAAACCTGATGAATGTGTGTGGAAAGGACCAGCCCGCCGCATCACAGACCTCTTGTAGGGATACCCCTATAAAAAGGCTTCCAAAGCCGCCATACTCCTGATCCGACGCACCACACAGGAAACACCAATGGGTTTCTCCCCAAAGACACCACCCAAAGGTGCGTGGTAAGCAGCTAGGCCGCCACGTAAACCCTTAGAGTGGAGGGGGATAACCCTGCAGAGAATCGATTCTGCAGAATTCCAGCACTTTACCAACCGGGCAGTAACTGGATCCCGCTGATGATTCTGCCAGTTTCCTTGTGCAGGGAGCTCTGGAGTTAGCATGGTCTTACAACCTCAGTTGAGAGACCTGAGTCTACAAGTTGGGCCTCCTCAGAGGCCAAACCCATACTCCATAACTCTGCTCTCCAGAACTCCCGGGAGTAGAACGATCAGGGAAACCGTGTACAGACACAGCCTCAGCCAAGTCTGCACCTCGATATGAGCTCCACCACCCCAGGATGGAGTCTCCATTCCCCGGGCCTCAGCCCCTGTCTCGACAGGATGTCTACTCCCTAAATCTGGTGCACAGGGATGTAGAGCCTGAGTCATCTTCAACAGGCAGGTGCCAGGAGAAATGATAACCCGTCCACAGACTCTGAGCGACCACCCATGATCGCTCCCCAGCCCGTGAGGGAAGCATCTGTCGTAAGCGTTACGCAACGACAAGGAGCTCCCAAGCACAGGACCCTGGGACAAGTTCCAAGACCTCTTCCACATAACCAAAGTACGAAGCATCTGCGCGTAAACTTGATCATGCAGAATGGGTTGTCCCTCAAGGAAACCCCTTGGTCTTGAGCCACTACTGCAATGGTCTTATGTACAGCAGGCCAAAAGGTATCCCGTTGGACGCAGCTGCCATCAGACCAAACAGTCTCGCAACTGTCTGAGAGTGAGTGACTGGCCTAGTTATCTTGTTTACAGCTGTGTGGATCGAACCGATACGAGCAGGAGAAAGAAGTGCATGCATCGTCATCTAATCCCACACCACGCCTGAAAAAGTGGTCCTCTGAAATGGAGAAAGCACACTTTTCGTTGCGCTCAGCCTTAACCCCCCATACTTTCATGCAGCAAGGATGACATCTCGATGCCTATCCGCCATCTGCTCACACTTTGAGCCAGAAACACAGGGTGACAAGACTAGGCCGAAAGGAAGAACCTAGTACTGGTATGCTTTGTCCCCAAAAGCAACCTGAGGAATTTCCTGAGTTGAGGAAGGATGGAATATGGGAGTATGCGTCCAGAGATCTATCGTGACAAACCAGTCCTCTGATCTGATTATGTCCCGAATCGCCTCAGTGCACAGATCAAAAACTGGACACAACCCCCTATCCTTTTATGGAACGATAAAATACTGGCTGTAAAACCCAGACACTGTCATGAGGAGGAACACATCTTAATGATCCTCTTCCCCAGCAGAGTTTATCTCCTGTTCCATAACCAGAACCTGCTCAGGGCCTACCACTGAGGACAGGAACCCTCAAGTGCAGGACCCATTGAGATATATTGGCAGTCTTTCATGCTGTCAAAAATCTACTAAGGGAACCAGTCTCTCGAGACTGGCCTCCGGAGTTTCTGAGTAGCCAGTTCGGTGCCCTGAAGCGGATGACCGGCAGGGAACAACCGAAACTAGAACTCGCTGGAGACCGCTGCGCCCCGAAGCACACGAGGTGGCGGGGTCGGCAGAACGGCTCCCTCATGGCCCTGAAGGAAAATGAGCACCGTATAGGGAGGTGTTAACCACTTTCCCTCTGAGGCCAAGAGAGCCAGCCTCTCGAGACTGGTCTCTGGTATTACTCAGGCGACCAATTTGGTGCCCTGAAACGGCGAACCGGCAGGGAACAGCCAAATTGATTGCTCTGAGACCCTCCGCAGAGGGAGCAAGCATCCCAGTGCTGCTACATTTCTGGGCAGACGCTGAGATATGTGCTTACTGGAGACCACTGCGCCCTGAAGGGCTCTGACATAACTTGAGTAGCCAATTCGGTGCCCTGAAACGGGAGACCGGCAGGGAACAACCGAACTAGAACTCGCTGGGGACCTCTGCACCCCAAAGCACCGAGGTAGCGGGGTTGGCAGAAATGCCCCCTGAGGGCACTGAAGGGAGATGGGCACCGTGAAGTGAGGTGTAACCCAATTACCCCGGAGGGGATGCCCTCAGAGGTCTGACACCACTGATGTCAGAACCTCTTCACCGAAGCCTTCTTCGCGATAACGACGATCCTCAGATTCGTCTTACCCAGAGGAGACTTCAGCTAATAGCGCCAAAGGGAGATGGGCACCGTATGATGAGGTGTTATCCATTTCCCCCCGGGAATTCACCATTCAATTCCTCAGAATTAAAATGCAGCCAAATATCAACCAGACAAGTAAAAACGGTCTGGATGAGAGGCTGAATATAGTGTATTAATACATACATCTGATTCCCCCAAACAGATGAGTAATTGTCATTTAATTCCTCAGAATTTAATGTAGCCAAAATCAAACAGACAAGTAAAAACGGTCTGGATGAAAGGCTGAATATAGTGTATTAATACAGATGTCTAACTTCTGAAAAGTATTTATCATTTAATTTCTAAAAAATTAAATGCAGCCATATCAACCAGACAAGTAAAAAAACGGTCTAGATGATAGGCTGGATATAGTATTCTCATACAGACACAAACTTTTCAAAGCAGACAAATTTTCATTTAATTCTCAAATTAAATGCAGACAGTAAACAAACACACAAGAATACATGCTGAATGTCCTAGCTGAAATATTAGACACAAAGAATTGTAGCTCGTAATAGTTTGCAAGCGATCATAGGGACAAGAGAGAAAGGGAAACTCCCGTCTGCTCAGTTCCCTCCGAAAGTATATAAATAATTATATAAATTACAGGCACGTAATCTACGCGCTGCCTCGGCAAACGCGAGATCCGAGCCCTTGATATTATAGCAGACCAGTAATCTGCGCGCTGCCTCGGCAAACGCGAGATCCGAGCCCTTGATATTATAGCAGACCAGTAATCTGCGCGCTGCCTCGGCAAACGCGAGATCCGATCCACTATATTCTTATTGCAGACCAGAAATCTGCGCGCTGCCTCGGCAAACGCTAGATCCGAGCCATTGATCTTTATTGCAGACCAGAAATCTGCGCGCTGCCTCGGCAAACGCGAGATCCGAGCCATTGATCTTTATTGCAGACCGTAATCCACGCGCTGCCTCGGCAAACGCGAGATCTGAGCCTTGCATTAGACTTTTATTCCCTCGAGAACAAAGCCAACGGGAGCGGAGCTAAAAAAAACTCCTGATAGTGCATGCTTTTCTTACACTTCGGGACATTTTTATGAATGCTTTTAATTCTGTCAGCCCAAAAGAGAGCTGACGTGCACACATGCTCCACTCCCATACAAACAACACATAAATCACGTGTATCCCCAGCGAGTGCAGGGAGGAACACATGATTCAAACTGCTGTTTGCTCGCCATTATACTTCTGTCTAGATAAATTTAAGCTTGTGGACAAACGACAATAAATAGACAGAGACAATATCACATAGAGCGCTTGCTGAAGGCACAGAAGCTGACATTGTTTGGTCTGGGTTTGCTTTATAGTTTCCTGGTCATGACGTC